>RJWM01011099.1:0-60849 GCA_004363535.1 Dasyprocta punctata | reverse complement strand
GCTAGTAGGTATAATTAATCCTCCCAACCCACGAGAATCTCCACTTTTTCTGAATGTGTATGGTGTATATTGCTGGAAACATTCTTTCAGATTTTTTTCTTTGTTACTTATTTCCAGTAATCATTCCCAATTACTACACGTGCACTTTAATTTCCTAGAATAAAGTGGTCATTTCTGCATCTCTTTTCCTTTTTCTCAGCGTCTGAATCACAGATTATGAAAAATCTGTTGAGTGAACAACTGCTCATTTTCCTTCAGTTATGGTGGTGGTGGAGGAGGCAGTATCAGATAAAATATAGCTTCCTAAACATAGCTTTGATAATTACCAATTTTAAAGGATGCCTAGCTTCTCTGATTATCATTTTAATCTTCATGCTCACCCCTCTTTAGTGCATATACACATATATATAAAATAAACCATGCTCTAAACTGTATAGTAAGATGCTGTGAATTTAAAAATGAAGGATAATATATATCATATATGATTACATATAATTGATTTTTATATTAATATAAATATATTAAGTTACAAGCTCTGGCTTGAGACATGCTCTTTAACGTTACAGTTTTCTGTGTGGTAAACAGTATTATATCCATTGTCAGGATATCCTTGGCAGCAAGAGAAGAGAATGGATCAAACTGACTGCAACAGCAAAGAAGGTATTATTTCATGGAATGAGAAGTCCAGAGGGCAGACTCTGGAAGGCACGGACAATCTTTGGCTCAGGAATGTTCCACACTCTCAGCTTTGTCCTCTCTTTAGCTGACCTCCATCAGGGTCCCAGGATGATTGCGATGCTACTACTCACTTGGGATAAAGCCATCAGGAGACGAGTTCATTTTTGGCTACGTGCCTCCCAGCATGTGTACCCATCTTGACCAACATGTGTCAGTGTTCCTTGTCTAAAGCAAACCCAGGAGAAGGGACTCCTATTGCTGCCACAGTTGAAGCTAATTAGGCACTGTGGCTACAGTTAGAAAGGTGAAACTTTTTCTTAATTCCTTCAGGACAAGAATCATAAGGAACAGAACTGGATTTCTACCACAATCATTTTCATGAAAAAAATCAGACGTAAGTGGGAGGATTTGTTCAAGGTCATAAGGATAGTAAGTGAGTTCTAAATCCAGGATGCTAAACTGACAAAACGTATTTCTGTGATCATAAGGCTCAGTTTCCTCAGTTTACAGTTTAGGAAGCTGAAAGTCAGAATACTTGATCACTTGCTCAATAACACAGAGATCTAGAAGGCCAAACTTAGTTCAGTTGTGCCATAATCCTGTGTTTTTCCCACTACCACTCACTGGTGCCCTTTGTGTTGATTTGTGTTTAATCCATGTGTAATTATGCAGGTATGAAAAGCACCCAGAGCAATGCCCAGCACATAGCAGGTTCTAATATTTATTTATTGGTTGAATAAATATTTCTTAGGTCACATGAATCTAGATAACTCCCATTAGTTCCAGCCAACTTCCTGTAATTGCAGTTCATTACAGTCCTCTTCTCTATACATTTTTTTTCAATTCTCTTCCCATTCAGTTATCATTTTGAGGCTATTACTAGATATGGCTTAGGCAAGGCAAAAAGAAATCTGCATGTTTTGAGTGAGAAAGCATTTTATGAAAATTATGTTTAAATAGCACAGCCAATAATTACTATACAAAGCAAAATGCAAGTCCAATTAAAGGGAACATCATCATAGTAGTTTTTCTAAGTTTTCACTGTGTCAGCCTGGAAGACATTGAGAATTGTTGTATTAAGCTAATATTGGTCTGCACATGCTTTTTCAGGATAAAAGTATGATAGCTATTAGCCCATCAAAAAGTTGTTTCTACAAATAAAGCAGCAGCATATTACCCACTCCATGAATCATCGAAGTTCAATAATAATAGAAATAGTTTGCTAAATTTATTTCTATTTTGTGTATCAAAATAAATGTATTTTATTCTCTTCATAGTCCACCAGTCTACAAAGCCGTTGCTCTCTTGGATCTTGTCATTGCTGTTGTTGTTGATGCTGTTGCTGTGTTGTTGTCTGGATTTGCATGGCATCTATTCCTGTTAATACTTGTTTATGTCCACACCAATTTTTTTGAAAGTAAATACATTTTTTGATGTGTATTCGTGTGTACATTTGTATGTATATCATTTGAGTCAGCGTGGAAGGGCTGGTCACAGGTTATGTGTAGATTTAGCTTTGATAGATTCTATCTAGAGCTCAGCCAAATGATTGTACTTATCTACATTGCAATCAATAGGACACAAAATTTCCAATCGCTCCAATTGTCAGTTTACAAGCTTTTATCTCTTTCATTTCTGTGAAATTTAATAATATTGAGCACATTTTGTTACGCTTATTGGTTATTTATCTGTTCTTATGTGAAGTGTCTATTCATGTGTGACTATTTTTCTACTTACCTGTTTATATTCTATATGGATTTGGCAGTTCTTTATATATTATAGGTATGAGTCCTCAACATTGTTGCCCCTTCCATACTACGCTTTTCCATTTTCTTAATAATGACTTTTATACAGAAATTCTTAATTTAAGCATAGTATACTTTAACAGTCTTTTCTCATTTTAGAGCTCCTTTTTTACATTTAAGAAATCTTAATTTGTCTGAACACTGGAAGGATAGCTGTCAGTATTTTTTTCTACAAGTTTTAATTGTTTTACTTTGCACATTTTAGTTCCATCATCTACCTGGAGTGACTTTTGTCTTTATTTGAATTAATCATTTTGTTGACACATAAAGACCAAAAATTTGTTGGGTTAATAGAAAACTTTTTGAGGGTGAAAGCATTATTTTCTCCTAAGTATAATAAATCTACTCATTCATTTATGCATTTATTCCTTAACAAATACTTACTGAGTATGCTTGATATGCTCACATGAAATGTGAAATGTGATAGATTCTGAGGAAATAGAAATAAAGTTAGCTATGGTTGTTGGATTTGAAAAGCTTGCAGCCTAATGGATTGCATGAGTGAGAAGATTAGAAAATAGAAAATACCAAGTTTTGCACTCAGATGGTTCAGGGTTATTTATTAGTTGTGACCTTGAACAAGTTGCTCAGATATTTCTAAGCTTTAGCTGCAGAAAATATTGAGTGCTATGAAGATTAGACATAAAGCATGTAGCATGCCTATCACTATGCCAGCAACACAGTGAGATGTAAATAATCCATATTTCTTCTTTTTAGTCCACAAGGAAAGAATTGCAAAGTACAAAGTCCCTGAGAGTGTTTGTGGAGGATAAGGAAAGATTTTACAGAGGTTAAAATATTTAACAGATATAAGGGATCACAAGACAAAGTGGTTGGTATGGGTCGGTCCCGCATGTGTGTGTAGGTGTATAGGGGATGAGGGTGTGTTAAGTAAACAGGAAGAAGTCATCAATATGGAAGTAATTAGACCATTCTTTATATTACAAGTTGAACATTTTTATACATTTGGCACAATTTCATGAGGGCACAGTGGTAGGTATGTTTATTAACCTACTTTTAGAGAGCTTACTGATGGTGAAGGACACAGATATACAAGTTGGAAATTAGAAATAATATTTTAGCTTACATCTTTTGGGGTAATGACTCATTCCATAGTCATTGCTGTCATCTCTAAAACGGGCCTTTCATTAGATGCCTAAGTTAAATGGAACCAGCAAGATTAGCAGAAATTGGAGAGTGTGGTTTAAGAATGTTTAATCTTCAGCACACAGCTAGTACAGTGGCCTGTCATAATATTCCACATGGCTAAAGAACTGAGAAATCTTGATTTTTAGAGGTAGACAGGGAAGAAGTGGATATACAGAAGTTAGCAAAATACGAGGAAGAGAGAATCCTACTTTCAATATTTGATCGTAGTCCTTTCCTAAGGCCCAATTTCAACCCTGCATTTGGATCAAATAAGATAACACCACAGGTGTATTTTTACATCCTTTCAAGTTTATTTCCATATCATACAAGCAAAGAGTCTTTAACTAACAGATTTGTGATAGACACAAAGTAGGATTGTATAACTTGTCAAGGAGTCGTATATGAAGCATACAACATCACTGACTTTCAGTCCAGGGAAGGAATCTGGAAGAAGCTGAGAGCTGAAGGATTGTCTGGTGCTGCCCCAGTGAAGAGAGGTTATAAAATTGTTCCAAGGAAAGGTATGTGTGGCCTGGACCAAGCGTGGTAAGCAGAGAAGTAACAGCCCCAATTCTCTGTACTGCAGGACGGTGCTGGGAGGCAGAAACAGAGGGAGGAGAAAGACAACAACTTGGAGGCACCAACGGTTTCAGATCATTCAGAGCTTAGTTTATAGGGATGAGTGTGATGTGGGTCTTCCACTCCTCATAATCCTAATGCAGATTTTTCCTAAAACTCACAGACTGGTCCCCTTGCCCATCACATTACCTGCTTCTCCACTGAACAGAACTCAGCACCTGTTAGGTAAATATTAACTAGTAGCTCACATCTCAGTAGGTTAAATTCTTCTTTAAGAACTGGCCTTTGGACTCATTTCTCTCTCTCTCTGTCTCTGTCTCTCTCTCTCTCCCTCCCTTCCTTACTAACTTGTTCATCATAAAACACAGTTTTTGACAACAGAATGGTGGGTAACCACCAGCATTAAGAAAACTGATGAACTGAGATGTAAGTACTCCATGCATCGAGAGGGAAATTCAAATGTGATGAATTGCTTGGGACTTTGATAAAGGATCCTGTAGAGCCCATGGTGACCTCTAGTATTGATTTATTCTAGTTGTTGCCAAATCAGAGAGATGAGTTAAATTTAGCAGCGCGAAACTTGGGTTCATTTGAGTAAACTATTCAATTTAAGTTATTTGGAGAAATATGTTAAATAATTGCACAGTTACTAAACACTTCATTTTTGTAACAGATGTTTTTCTCGGGTTGCTTTAAGAGTGTGACTTTGATTTTAGCAATACTGGCTGTGGGACAAAGCTGACTTGCAAGGTCCTTTGGTGTTTCTTGTGTGTTGTGCTGCAATCTGCTCTCTGCTTTAGGCCCACAAAGTCAATGAGTGGTGGAGACCCTCTCCCCATGTCTCATTCCCCTTCTAACAAGAGGCACCATATTACTCCATTAGTTACAAACCTCCCTTTTTTATCCTGTTCAGCCAGAGACAGAGTAAGATGGTCTGGTGTGTTTCCTTCTTATCTTGGAGCTATGTTTGATTAGTCCCAAACCCAGATGATCCCTCAGTTGCTACAGATGGCCTTATTGCTTACTCCAGGTTCACACTAGTTTATCTGGAACAGCCACTTGCCCTGCAGTCAACATCTAATGTCAGATGATGGTTAGCCTGACAAGGATGTGGAGGGTGATACATTTGAAAGAAAAAATAATGATAGGGAACAAGGAACCTGTGTACTCTTTATAGGTGCATGAGAATGCTAACAAGGATATTGAGAGCATCCCACACATAGTGGGTAGGAGCCCATGGGAACCTATGCATTTGAAAGTGTGGGTGGTGACCTATGCATTTGGGAGGTCTTTGTCAAACTGCCCTTACACACAAAATTTTGATGGCCACCATTTTTAACGTCTATCCTCTGATAGGGACTGTGTTGAGTGTTTTCTTGGAGCATCTTATTTCCTATAGACAGACTTGTGAGCCAGATGCTATCACTGACTCCACTTAATATAGAGGTTACTGCACGGTGCAGGAAGACTGGGAACCCTGCTCTGTAGGGTTCCAGGGGACACACTGCCACTTCTCCATGGAGTAAGCATTTTTTTCTCTCTTTGGCTTTGAGGGCCTTGAAATTTTACCTCTTCTCTATTTTGGGGCTAAGTGAACAATGTGTACTTTGTAACTTTCTCAGAGTTGTGGTCATTCTTGCTATCTTATTCCCTAGCGTCTTGTCCTTGGGGATGCCCACTGTTCCCACAGAATGTGGTCAGGAGTGGACACCATCCCCAGCAAGCAGAGCGTCCGTGCTGTTCTCTGCGTTACTGTGCGACTGCTGCTCCTTACACTTCCCTTACTTAGTAAAACAGTGTTATCGTCACCCACGTTTGATTTTGGCTTGGGCTACCCAGCAGCCTGACGCTCCCCCAGCCCCCATCCTCCTACCCGCTCATGTGAGGCAGCAGACTCTTAGCCAGGCTGTTCTGAATGTCACTCTTCCTGACCCCTGTGACTTCTTCCCACACCTACCCTGGGTGGGGTTTAGTAATTCAACCCCAATACCCTTCAGAAGGGCCCCGGTGGGGGGGCAGTGAGGAGGGGGCTGTGATGAATGGGTGAACTGTCAATCTTTTGTCCTTTCCTCTGGTTACCATTTCGACGTCTTTGCTGAAATGGAATTTGAATTTCAAAAGGTTTCAAGAACATTTCTCAAGCCCACAATTTCCCAGCAGCTTGAAAACCTCTTAAAACATTACCTCCAATCTGCAGCTAGTGATGAGTGGCTGCTGGGTACTTCTGTGAACAGTGTCCTGCTGGTTAGTTGTGGTCTCTCTTTCCAGTCTCTCTGCATCACCCACAAGCGAGCATTCAGACCAACTAGGCTCCCTTTGGCTTCTGGGAAGAACAATCTAATTTTCCAAAAGTTGATACCTATGGAGTCTCTGCTGAGGAATAATTCCCTAAATGCACGAGCTATGCTCATCTAAATAAGAGAATGGAGAGCTGTATCAGAGAGTGCAGAGCTGAAGAGCAGATTTATTCCTGAAGCCCGGGGAGGGGGTCGTCTTCCCTTCTCCCCGCTCTGGGGTAGCCTGTGAGGTCGATGTCTCAGTTGTGACCTATTTCTGGCACCATCGTCATTTTTGTTTAGGGGTGAACACGGCTGCTGCGAGGGCTACTGCGGGAGTTCCATTGTCAACTCTGCATTAAGGCCCCGTTAAAATGAAGTGTTACTGTAAGACGCGCTGTCTGTGAGACAGTTCTCAGAAGGGCTTTGTGCCTTTTCTGAGAGCTGCCTGCTTCTTCTTTCCATTTGCAGGAGGGGGAAAAAGGCCCCTAACGAACTGAGCCTTTTTAATTGATTAGAAAAACAGAAGAGAACAGAGCAGTGGGAATTGTTGGCAAGGGTTTCCAGCAAGTGGCGAATCACTGCATATTCATTTGTTTCTCATTGGCCAAGATGAGTCCTCTTTTGGTATTAAAGCAAATGTGCTGTGAATTGCAGAGGACAGGGTTTAACAACTTTTCCTGGCTGGAGGCCTGAGAAATGTTTTTTTTTTTTTTTTTTTTTTTTTTGGTGGTGGTGGGGTAGGAGGACCAGGAAGTGGTGGGGGTGGAGAACTGAGTTCAGGCTGGTGAAATGGGGGATTGCTTGATGGAAGCCAGGAGCTGTGTGACACTGAGCAAGTCCCCACGGTAACTGAAAAGAATGGCTTTATTAGTGTGCGTGGGAGAGTTGGGTTATTACGTGGAAACAGGAGTTGTCTATGGCAGAGCAACTGGGTGGTGGATACAGTTTGGTTCCAGGATCCCCATGGTTATTAAACCCACAGAGACAGATGCTCAAGGTCCACGTATAAAATAGCATCCTTTTCGTATAACCACACACATCCCCTTGTGTACTTTAAACCATCACTAGAACTACATGTGATACTCCAGGCGATATTAACTATTGTTATGTTGCAGTGTTCTAAAAATCGTGATCTTTTTATTGTTGCATTGTTGGTTTTCCTTGATTCTTTATGTTAATATTTTTGCTATTTGTTGGTTGATTCCAGGGATATGAAAGCCATGCATTTCAAGCGCTGATTTAATACAATTATTTGAAAGTTCGGAAAATAGAGCTGAATTGAGCTCTTCTTTGACAGAAGAGAGGGAGCGACTCATCTGATCTTGAATTCTTTCCACTGCCTGAGTTCCAGAGCAGTTGGCAGTGAATTTAGTCAGATCTTATAAAACCAAAGAGCGGATTCTGCTTCCTTGTTTTGCATCCCCATGATATCTGTTTGCATCAGCCTCTTGGAAATATTCTACTCCTTCTCTTTCATCTCATTGTCTCACTTCTCCAACATTCTCCTTCTGCTTGCACTGTCCAGTTTGTTTAAAGGTCCCATTTCTTTCTACCTCAGCACCTTAATACTTGCTACTCTCTTTACCTGAGCTGCCTTTCTACAACGCCCTACTCCTTCCCACCTTGGCCTGGCTGGCTTCTCCTCATCCTTGAAACCACAATTTTGCACTTCCCCTCAGACCAGACTTCTAGGGACATCCTGACCAGTGTGATCCCCTTATTTGAGGGTCCTTCCACACCATACATTTCCTTTGGAGCTAGTCCTGCAACTGTAATTAAACAATCACCAGCTGCACTCAGCATGATGTCAATGTTTCTGGGAGATCTTTATTAGTTATTAATAAAAATCAACAAATTACATGTTTTCATTTGTATCTTTCATCATCAAAAATTAACGCTGAATGATTTTAGCAATCGCAATTCTTGGCACAGTAGCATAGCACATTCCCTGCCTATTCTGGAAAATAATACAAAATTTGCCCAGAGGTTTGTCCTTGAGAGCAATTTAGAAGTGCATAGAGTTCTGTAGTCTCTTACCTGTCATGCTACATCATATGTCATGACATGATGCATATTAATGGTACACATGGTAAAAACCTAAAAACATTTCAAAAGATTTAAGTGAGCTGTGCATAAAACAGTTAGCAATCCTTATCTTGTTCAATCACTTGTAGCTTATAAATGTGCATGCACACTCCCCCAAGCAGTGAGTGTCTGGTGCCCTCTGAATGGAGTGGCTAGAGGAAAACCATAAACTACTAAACCCATAGACAGGTGTGACAAGCAGTGTAGACTCAGAGGGCAACTTTTTAGATGAATAGCCTGGGACTGGCTGTCAGCAAATCAATTCTTTTAAAGAATTAAAAAGAAAAAAAATCTGTTTAAACATACTATTTTAAGTTAAAACACAAATATGCATCTATTTTCTAGACTTATGATGTAGAAACAGATTCTTTGTTTGAATTTCGGGTTCACTGATGAAATCCTGTCTTATCCGTGTTATCTACCACGAGATGCTACAGTTTTGAGATATTTTTGTGGGTAAAAAGATCTATAACACATCAAGGAGGTAATCTGAGAACAGAATTCTTTATATTTTGTGTTTTACCACCAGTCTTTTAAGGTTGCCTGACCCATACTGTACTTAATGGGCTTTACAGTAACTTGTCTTGATTGTGTCTTTCTATGGCAGCAGATAGCTGTCATAGAAAAACACAGTTCACACTGAAATTTCAAAGATTTGTGTAATATGCCTGTGAGGTATTTAATTACAATAAATTATACAAATGCCATCCGTGGGTTTGAGAACAAACAAAACTGAATCTTGGAAAGAAATAATGGGAATAGAGAGCTGAAGATCCTGGCAGGGCGATGAGTGGGCTGTGAGAAGTTTACAGGGTGAACACAGCAAGTCCTCTCATCCTGAAAAGAGCTTGTCCCCTCACCCTGCCTAAAGAGTGGCGGTTAATAAAAACAAAGCCTTCTATGTCGAAAGGTATTTATTATTTTAATATCAATCTTCCTTGCCAGGTGGAAAATCTGAGACAGCCCAGAATAGTTCCCACCACTTCGGATTCTCAGTCACAACCGGTTAAATGCATTGTTGCTCTCTCCAATGCAAAGCTCACATCCAGTTCAGCAATGGGGAACTTTCCAGAAACCCAGTGTCCAAACTGCAACCCAAGGCCACATATTTATCACAACGTGCCAGAGTGTCCCTGTGTTCTCCAGTGCTCGGTTGCGGGGACAATGCTGAGACCACTTGGCATGTGTGCTGACAGAGAGGGCTCTGTGTGCCCAGTGTGGTACTCCTCCCATAGGTTCGCTTCCACTAATCTAGTCCATGAATTTGCCATCATTTCCTTCAAGGTGAATTAAAAAATAATTGTACCAAGAATTGAACCAAGGGACTCTGTGGAAGTTGCATTCCTGACCCCCCCCTCTTTTTTTAAATCAAGACAGACTGTCACTCAATTGCTGAGTTGCCCAGGCTGGATTCAAATGTGAGATTCTCCTGCCTCAGCCCGCCAGAGTACTGGGATACAGATGTGCTGCCTTGGTCTGACTAACACATTTTTAGAAACCCACTTTGATGGCATATGGGTGGGAAGGTGCTGGATCTTTCTTCACAATAGTGTTATAGTTAGATTTCGTACAAGAACATAAAGGTTCATAAGAGAAAAGTGCAACAGATTTGCATGGCTTGAAAGACTTTAAAAGTGAAAATTCAGCAATCCAGGGAAAACAGTCTCTCTTGTGCTTTGATATGATGAAGAATAAGCACTAGCATAGCACTGTAATTGGGCAAAAGGCTCTGATCTAATGGTAATGGATTGAGAAGAGGAACTCAGCAAGGCCTGTTTGCTTGAAATCTCTCTGTCTTTCCTGAGTCACATTCCTTTCTCCCTGGCATAGGGCAGGGCCCCTTCTGGAATGAGGGATTCATGATCTACTATCAGACAAGGTGGGTCAGAGAATTTCCTTATGGCCAGCTCCTCCACAGAAAGACAGGAGAAAGTTAGAGCAATGTTTCTACATTTTCTGACTCATGCTGAAGAAGAATTCTTATTTCTATGAGTTGCTTTGGG
Source organism: Dasyprocta punctata (assembly GCA_004363535.1). Classification (NCBI taxonomy): domain Eukaryota; kingdom Metazoa; phylum Chordata; class Mammalia; order Rodentia; family Dasyproctidae; genus Dasyprocta; species Dasyprocta punctata. Next base: position 50,271 of record RJWM01011099.1, on the reverse strand, counting down.
GGAAAAGATGGAGAGGAGGCAGGGGGGTGGCAGATCAGAGAGAGACATGGCTTCCAAAGTTCTCTTGTGTCCATGAGTGTGAAGTACTCAGATTACTTTGGGGTGTGTTTTTCTGAGCCCCCAAAAACAGTTTCACTAATTTACTGATAAAACCAAGAAGCACAGGAGTAGCTGAAGTACCCAGAGGTTAACCATTTAACAGTTCACAGCTGGTTTTTGGACTGATTACCCTGACTGTCACGTGGGCAGGTGTCATTTCAAGCAGTCAACCCTTGTACTGAATAAATTTGATAAAAGTGTCATTTTTACACTTGCTGTTATATTATCTCAAAAAATTAATGAAAAACTATGCAATTTTTGGTCACCCTGTATTTAAATAATAATTAAATAATAATTGGTAAATAGTTAATGGAAGGTATTTTAACGTTCTTGTCTCCTCCTAGTAGACAATAAGAGATAAGAATGATCTGCCAACAAAATATTCTCATTTTTGAAGCAATGTCAAATAGTCCCCACCGTTAACAACTACATTATAGATAAATATGAAAGCTGGCATGGTAGCACACAGCTGTAATCCCAGCCCTCTTGGAGCAAGGCAAGAGGATCACCTGTTTGAGTCTGACCTTGTCAATTTCACAAGACTCAGTCTCTATATGAAAAATAAAAACAGGATGTATCTCATTGTAATGACCCTGTATTCAATCCCCAGTGCCAATAAATAAATAAATCAATAAATAAGCAAAAGGGAAACAGATTTTCATAACAGAACTAGAAATACCTAAGTAAAAACTGGAGGAATTTTGTAACACTTGATCATCTCTCAGCTCTTTTGCAGCTCTAAATACTGATACCTGATGTAGAATTTTGTTGCATATGTCTGAAAATATGTGTGGGTCTTTTATGAGAACTCATATTTTAATTAATGTTTGACTTACTGTGTATGTGTATGTGGAGGGGTTATGATGGTTAGAGATTAATAAGGTACAGTCTCTTTTTTTTTTTTTTTTAGAAAATTAGCATCTAGTGGGTCAGACCGATTGGAATATAATGGTTTTTATGAAGAAGAGTGAAAAATGCTATGGTGAGAGAATATGAGAGATTCAGTTCTGCTGGAGAGATTAAAAGGAAACCTCTGAAGTTATACAATGGTTAGCAGAGACAAGAAGAAACTTACTTAACCTGCTTGGAAATATTGCCTGGGGATGGCTTGAGAGGGGCACATGTCTCTGGAACGTAGGGAAGAGAGAACTCAATGACCTGGAACTCTGTCCCTCTTCCCATCTGTCCTTTGTCAAGGCCAGGGTCCAATTTCTCTTAGGAAATACTAATAATCATTTCTGAATTAAAATCATCATACCACAGTGATGTATGCACACCCATGTTTATACCAGCACAGTTTGTAATTGCTGAATCCTGAAAACAACCCAAATGCCCATCAGCTGAGGAATGGATAAAGAAGATGTGGAGTTTTTTATACAGTGGAGTACTACAGCCATAAAGAAGGATGAACTAGGTAAATGGATGTACTCTGAGACAACACTCTTCGATGAAATGAATGGTACACATGCTTTAATGTTGCATTGCATTGTTTCTCTGTTGTGAGAAACCAACAGGGTAAATAAGGACCAAAATGTGTAACAGATGTTGTGAAACTGGAAGAAAATGTTCAAATGGGAAGAGGAACAAAGAAGGGGGGAGAGGGAAAGGGAGGAAAGGAAAAGGAAAAAAAGCAAATAAAAGGAAAAAATGAAAAGAAAACTGTTGTAAATAAAGAGGGAAAGAGGGACTGAAGGGAGGGAAGGGGATTGGGGGATAAAAGAAGAATCAAGATATATCACATCCAGGTACAAATTCCCTCTGATGAATGCAATCATTGTGTATATCTAAATTGTACCAATAAATTTTAAAAAATAAGGAATATCACTCTCTGGGCCAGAGGTGAGCAGTTTCTCCTGCCTCGTACTCATGGTTGAAGTGCGGGTAGATGGGGAATAGGTGGCTTCTGTGCAGAAGTAGCAAGTGAGAACTTGAGGCTTCAAAAGCTGGCAGAGGCTCACGAGGCTGGGGCTGAGCTGTGAAATGACGTTTCCACAATTCTGTGAAGCAACCACTGCATGCTCCAGAAACCCAAGGGAAAGGTCAGCAATGTGATGGTGGTGGTTGAGGGGAGAAGTAAATGAGGGTGGCAAGAAGTCCAATTGGTTGCAAGGAAAGAATTTATACTGGAAGGAAAAAATGGACAAAATTACCTTCATAACTTCTGAATGAACAGCTGTGGTCATAGCAAAGTTGGGTTGTGTAACTGAGACCAGGAACTTGGTGTTCTGTGATGCTGAGTTAGGTCCAAGATTATCAAAGGCTGTCTTCCATTTGCTTTCCAGAGATTTCCTAGGGGTACTAGGGAGATGGATTAAAAGATTCTCCATATACTTTCTGCTTCCATCTCCCTTTCTGATTATGTGTCACTCAGTTACATATGAGATTTTATTGGCAAGCAAAGGGAGCAATTTAGCTTTTAGGGAGGATAAGCAATTTTTAGTTTCTGATGTTATCTGTGGTTATGAGAAGTTTCTTTCAAATATCTTCCAGGATAATTGAGGAATATTCAAAACTATAGGTGGTACAAAGTGAATCATATGAAGAATCTTCTTTTGCTTAGGTCCATCATAGTTTTCTGTAGAAGTATGCTGTTTGGGCAGCAATAGTTAATTGTCTTGAGTACACAGATATTAGCCTGACACCAAACTTTGAGTAGATTTATCTATCAAAATTCCTCAAATGAAAGCTTAGTATGTTGGTAAATTGCCAGAGAATCTAGGCAAATTTACTTTACCTTTTAAGAGTAATCCAATTTTTATGAAACACCTAGAGGGAAATTTCTAGGAACCACAAACCTCAGGTTTATTAATATTTCACTTCCAGAAAGCTCTGCCTATCCTCCCGATTAACTAATGGCCATGTGGCCAGTGGGAAGGCCCTGAAGAAATAGCATCTTTGTGATTAATAGCCCAACAAATTATGTATGCATTCTAAAGATATCACCTTATCACAAAGTTGGTAAGGTTCCTCTTTGGTGCCCCTCTTCCTCCTACACATACCTTTTCCAACTGTGAAACTCCTTTCTTTTGGCTCCAGGCTTCCAGAATTCTTAAGAATTGCCATCGCTGCCTTTTCTGCCTTTATTTCTTCCTCTCAAAGACTACTCTTGCAGACAGATCTGTCATTATGCATATCAGAGAACAAATTTAAATCAGTGTGTTATTTGGGACCAGACATCAGGGAGTGAGGATAGAGTGGGAAAGTGTTTTACATTTTAATTGTGGAAAGAGACATTATTTTTAATGTGATTATAATACATCCATGTGGCTCAGAAACCTTTCTTGTTTCTCATCATTTGAGGTTTTAGTAAAAGAGAAAATGAATAAAAATAGTTATAAATTATCATCTCTTTTACTGAAAAGGTAGCATTATATATACACACACAACACACACACACATATACTGTTCACATTTTGCTATCTTCATTTTACGCATCTTGAAGATCTTCATCCATATATGAAGATCTCTCTTTCTCTTCTCATTCTCTTTTATTTTCATGTCCACGTTGAATGCCACTCTATGAATATATGGATACACCTAAGTTACTTACTTAGCTTGCTATTTAGGGAAATTTGAGTTATTTGTTTTAATCTTAGGCTGCTAAAAACAAGGTGAAATGAAGAACGCTTTCATAAATCATTTTGAGCTTGTGCAAATGCATCTGTAGGAAGTTTTCCCAGAAATGGGGCCACTGGGTTTAAGGGCATATGCATTTATAGTTTGAGTAGATATTGCCAAATCATTCTCCATTGGAATGGTACCCATTTACTATCCCACTGGGGATGTATGGGGCTGCCCATTTCCCCATAGCCTCAACAACGAAGTCTATTTTAATGAATGGGCTTTAATCCTTATTAAACAAATTTCCAAGATTAGAGAGCTTTTGAGAAAGAAATTTGTTTTATATCTAAAATCCTCCTCGATCTTCTGAAACCACTTCCCTTGGGCAGAAACAACAGAATCAACATTTTGGTATATTCTAGGCACAATGCCAAAGATGAAGGGTATAAAGGTAAATGTGTTAGGTTTTACTCTCTCTTTTCCTCTCTCCTTTCAAAATATTCAGGGCTTATTGATTTTGTGTTTCAATGTAGAAAAAGCATGAAAACTGTCTTCTCTCCATCCTATGCATGTGAATAACTTCCTAACTGCTCATCTATCTCTTGTTCTTCCCAGCTTCAATGTTGTCTCTCTCTGCCTAAATCATCTATTGAAGATATGAACTGACCCTTGATAATCCTGCTTATCCCTTCAAGGCTCCTCTTGGCTTATGGAACAGTGTCTGAGTTCTGTAGTCCAATACTGAAACCTTCTTCAATCTCATGATAACCTGTTTCTGGAGTTGTCTTTCTTGGGAATTAGCTCTGATGGTTTGTATGGTTTCCTTGTATAATTAATTCTCTTCCGTTTCTTCTCGACTTAGATAATTCTCTCTCATTTTCTAAACTTCATTTTGGTTTTGATTTTTTTTCCAGATTTGTCTCAAACTATGCCATGCCAATTAGAAGCAATATTCACACCTTCTGCAGATACCTATAATATTGTTCTGTTTGTTTTCTCTATTCAACTGTGAGTTCATTGAAGGAAAGTCTATTTCTTATTCATCTCCAGACATACATAGCTTCAAACTATGTCTGGGTCAGTTGCAGGATCATATTCTAAAGAGAAATCACCCAGGTCTTCTGCTTAATGGAAATGGAAGTAAATAACCTGGAACTCAGTGAGCCCTCTGTCTGGCCTGGTTTGTCAGATACACGAGTTTACCCAAGACCTGGATATTACTGCTCACCCTAAGGCACACTTTCACACAGTACAGACTGATTAATTAGTCAGTTCACTTCTCTTCTTCGTGTATTTGGCTGGACAGCTTCTCCAAGCTGCCCTTGAAGTTAGAGGAGATCATGGACTGATTTAGGCCAATGGATTATGGATGGAAGCAATGAATGCCAATTCCAGATCTAATCACTGACAATATCCTACAAAATGTTCTACATTCCCTCTCTTCTTGCTTTTTTGCCCAGATATAAGACGGTCTCTTTAGAAAACTTTGAGGTCCTAGAAACAGTGGAGTCAAGTGTCACAGCTATACCATGAAAGCCACTCACAAAATATTCACTTGGACCGTAATGTGATTAAGAAGGAAACCATTTATCAAGTTCAGCCAATAAGTTAAGAGTTGCATGTTACAATAGTTAGATTATTCTGAAAAACAAATAATTGCAAACATACAATTCACACTCATGTTATTTAATCTAAGCATTACTTGACTCTCTCATGAGAGAAAAAGGGTGACATAGACATGTACAGATAGAACCAAGTTAGAGTTAAGATGTCCCTTGCCCCCCTTCAATGGTAGTCCGTGATGGGAAGCTGCTCATCCTTCCTGGCCCATGCATGTGTGGCCAGAACATGCGTGTCCATGGAATTGTGTCATTTTATTTTTATATTTATTTATTTGGCACTGGAGATCAAACTTACAACCTCACTGCTGCCAGGCAGGTGCTTAGGTCACTGAATTAAACCCCCAGCCCTATTTTTTGAGACAGGGTCTCACTATGCAGTTCAGGCTGGCCTTGAACTCACTTTGTAGCCCAGGCTGGTCTTGAACTCACAATGATCCTCCTGCCTCAGCCTCCTGAGTGCTGGGATTAAAGGCATGTGCCACCATGCCTGGCAAATCATTTTAATAAATGCTTTTTCTCCTCATCAGTCCCTGCTGCTCTTAACATACCAACTTCCGCCCGCCAACACTTGTCTCCTATAGATATTTTGGCGTCACTTCTTTTTAGACCAATCTTAATTCACAAGGAGAAATCTCATTTTTCTGTGCCCACTGCCACCATAAGCCTCACTTTGCAAAGGATTTGTCCAAGTATTCTTCTGCACAGCATTTATATGTTTTTCCTTAGTGAAGTTTATCAGTACAAATTGACCTAGAAATTATTTCTAGAACCTGTGTTCTTTTCTACTAAGTGTCATACTCACTTTTTTTTCCCTATACACATTTAGAACCATGGAAACTTATCTAGGTTAAGCCTGAGGTAGGCAAAATGGCTCTTATCTTTTTCCATTTGGGTTATTTAAACTTGAAAGTCATGGTGTAGGGTAGAGTGATACAAAGCAACACATATCCCTTTTGCTCACGATTCACTGCTCATGGCTGAGTCCATGGCAGGAATTCAGCTGCAAAGAAGACTGGTTATATAGAAGAGTGCATGCTCATCCTTGAGTGCTGGCTCTATTAGCCATACTGCATGTCTTAGAGAAAAGGTGAAGTCCTTGCTGTGAACTGCCATGCCTTCCGTGGTCATCCTCTTTCTCACATTCCCTCCTTGCTCCACTACCCTTCCTTTGAACTTTCAAACTATAACCTCGCCGTTCTCCTCATGTCTGCACAGAGCCTCTCGCCTGCTGTTCAATCTTCCTGGAATGCTCTTTCCCCAGACATTTGTGTGTGTGATTACCTCAATTACACCCTCATTTTCATCAGACTGGAGCTCAAAATCTACCCTACAACACTCATGCTGTAGACCCCTTCCTGCTGGTGGTGAACCTCCTATATTAGCACTGGCATTATCTCACACATAAATTTTTCTCACTTATCTTGTTTGTTGATTATTTCTTCAACAAAATTATAAACTCTTTGGGTCCAGTAATGTTTGTTCTAAGAGCTAGAAAGAGCCTGGTACAAAATTAGCACATAAATTTTTGTTCATTAAATGGAAAAACCATTGCTTGGTAAACTATCTTATGATTCTCCATTATCTTTATCCTCACCCTGAATGATACAATTTTCAACCTCTAGCTTTACCTACTGTCTGGCCAGACATGCATAAACACCCTTTGACACACCTGTGCAAAAACACTACAAGAAAATCAGTTTTACACCCATACCTTGTAAGTCATGAAGATGCTATATGTAGATGACATCATATTTAAGCAGTTACCTATTTGTGTCTGTTGAAATGTGAAATCTTCCAGCAAGAGTTTGTCCATCATATATTTAACCCAAATCTATTTAAATACTTTTCTAATTTGTTTCCATGCCAAACAAAGTTCATTTTCTTTTTCTCTTGATCTCTCTTTGGGTCTCTTTGAGTCTATCTACCCGTCTGTCTCTGTTTCTTTCTGTCTATCTGTTTCCCTCTCTCAACAATTGTCTAAACTTTTAAAGAATAAAAAGTATTTTACAAAGAACACCTTGTACTCTATATTACATTACACAACTCCTTTGCCCTTCCATGCAGGTGCAATTCCACATTCCTAAAATTGTTTTTAATCACTTCTGCTCCTTGTTATTGGAGAATAAAATCACATGTGTGGACAGAGCGAGTCAGAGTTAGGAAGTGAAATCATGATCTAGCTGCTTCCACAAAAAGGATTATTCTGCTGGGAGCTGCCCTCATTTAGTGAGGGATGGTTAGCACCTACCATTGGTTACCTAGCAACACAAAGCTTTCCTGCTGTTAGGATGGAGGGTCATTTTTACATCTTCTCTTCATTTTCTCTTGGACTCTGGGGGAGAAATTATGCAGGAAAATTCCCAGAACTAATGTTTTGAAAAAGATATGTTTGAGATGAGGATGGGGGAGCAGGAAAATGTGTGTTTAGGTAGAGAGGTGAGGTAAAGGAGAGGAGGGGAAGGGTAAAGGAATTAGAGAAAAATCTTAGTCAAAGTGTCAAAAAGACCAGAGGACTTTTAGGAGTGACTTTCTCATTACACCTCAAATTATGATTATTCTAACAGGGGCCAAGACAGGTGATGGTCCCTTGCCAACTTACAGTTTATTTTGTTAGATGCATAAATTAGATAAACAAGTGCAGATAATATGTATATTCCTTTCTTTTATGAGCTGAGTCTATAGACTTTTCCTAAATTTCTTAGGTCTTTTAGAATACAACTATATTTAAATATTGCTTTCAGGTTCATTCTCTGATGTTCACATATTAGGGATGTGATATTACTAATTATTTAACTCCACGAAATCTCAGTCTCTTCATAAGAAAAGAGAGAGAGTAGCAGTCACAACTGGTCCCTTATTGGGCATTGCTGCTTCCTCTGATTTTGTTTGATGCAGTGTTCCCACCTTTAAAAGAAGATAAAACTCTCAATTTTCCAAGATGTCTTTCAGCGATGGTTATAAAATGCTCTGGACAATTAGTTATGAACACGAGTCGGCTTGGTGGAACTTCCCGGGAAGAGTGTGTTTTCTGGTGAAAAAGAACTGATTTGGCTAGAGTGAGGCTGTAATCCATTTTCAGCCTTCTTCCCAAGTGAAATTCAGCCAAAATGGACAGAGACGCGGCAGCGATCTAGAGACCTAGCGATGGAGAGCCGTCCGCTGCTGCTAGAGGCCCTTCCGTGGCGGCAACGAATTTCCACCTCCGGGTGGTTTCAACACAACCAAACTCAGCCCTTCATTCGGAAGCAACTGTTTGCTAAAACACAAAACCAACAAGAACCACAACAAACCACAACAGTGAGGCTTCCTTTAAACAGGTGGAAACATTTTTTGCAGCACAAATAACATGCCCATTTCCTAAAACTTGATTTGTTTACATTAAGAATTCTTTAAAATGTCCAAGTCTGTATGTAGTTATTTAAAAATAATCTTGCCTTAATGAAATCCCTGTTGAAGAAATAGTAAGTTAACTAGGTGTGGTGGTGCACTCCTGTAATCCCAGTACTCAGGAGGCTGAGGCAGAAGGATCACTGCGAGTTCAAAGCCAGCCCAGCTACAAAGTGAGTTCAAGGCCAGCCTAAACCACATGGTGAAACTCTGAAAAAGACAAAAATAAACGAATAAATACATAAATAAAATAAAACCAAAAAAAGACAAAAATAATAAGTCAGCATTTTTAATTGCTGTGTTATCAACAGAAATACGTTCTTTATAAACTTGGATATTTTACCACTCATGTATTCATACTGTCTTGTTTAATACAGTCTGTGTGTTGGATTTAATTCAGCATGCCTGCGATGTTTGAGTTCTTCCCTTTCTTTAGCCCACATTGCAATAAATAACAATAACTTAAGATTTTTAGGAGTTTCTGAAAGATGGAAGGAGATGAGTCACAATGGCAGAACGATTTCTTGTGAAATATCTTGGGGCACACTGTGGAAATGCTACTTCCCAGCTTGGTGTGCTGTGGTCTCCTAATTCTTCTCTGCTTTTATTTTACAGCTCAAGGGTTCTGTTGAAACAATTTTTAAAAATTATTATTTTTCTATGCTAATGCTTGATAATTTATTTTGCGAATTTTCATTTTATTGGAAAATTATTTGTCTACTGATGCTATTTTAAGAATTTTTTTTACTTTCTTATTTTGTTTTAATTTATTTTATTGAAGTCCCTTATAAGCCAATGTCTCCTAAACTATGATAAATAACTACATAAATGAAAGTTAATAGACACTTGGCTCCTAAAATTATTCTCTACTTAGGCAATTTATATGAGTACATTGATTGTGTAAATGAGATACATTCTTATTTCTAAATTATGTCACAAACATGACAGATATAGATTTAAGGAGATACCTCTTAAAAGTTAAAAAATTTAATACAATAAGACATATTCAATTTTGACTAGTGCTTTTTCAATGACTTTGTGGTGAAAGAAGATGTATATTTTTCAGAAAAAACTATAATCCATTGCAAACACTTCTGTAAAATACAATAAAAATGTGTTACCAGACAAAAACAAATTAGCAAAATCATATATACGAAAAAAAACCCAAAAAACAGATTTCAATATTTTATCATTTGGACCAAAAGAGAAAATTACTGTGTCAAGATTGCTAAGAAGTTTCCAACATGCTCGTTCTTTCTCTCTAAACTCATCTGCTTTACCATGGATGGCAGTGTATAAACCATTCACATGTGTATGCCCGTGTTCAGAAGCATTGATCTAAGATGTCAGATCTTCCCACGCCAATTTAATCAAAGGGATAAAATTCAATGAAATGAAGCAGTATATATATATATATACTGCTTGGGCAAGACTGTATTCTGCCATGACCCACGCAGCTCCTAAGGTTCTTGGGGTGAAGGACTGTGAGAGGATGAGAAAGATAAAGAAAGAGACAAAGCTGGGGTCAGGTGGAGCCCTTACTTTCCTGATGGGAGGAAAGGAACTGGCCCCTCACTGCAGGGGTGTTTATTTATACCTTTTAGCAACCTAATGTCACATGACACCCTGTTGTCCTAGGAACCCTCTGCTCAGATTGTTTTGGGGCTAGGTGCTCTCTAGGCTGAAGTAGCTTTTTCACGTGACTTGCCCTGGGCTCTCTTTGTTTTTGGAATGATCATGTCTGGATCATGCCCTCAGTCAATTTCCAGCTTCAATGACTCTCAACATATCCAACTCTTTTGTTTTGTTGTTGCACAGGATGAGTAGTCAGTTGAAGTTGGAGGAGCTGTGTTGGAGAGCTCTGTAGATCTTTTATTTTAAGTGCAGTCCAATGTTTTTAAGTCCCTACATTCTGCAGTTAAAACCCTGTGCAGTCCATTAATCCATAACCATAGTCAGCTACCAGTATAGCTGGCAATTGTCAGAAGGTGTTAGTGATTTGAGTTTCTTTTATAACATATTACTTTAGTTGTATGTTTTCTGTAGGATATTCAAGACCAAGTTAAGGTGAGACCTATTTTAAAAGCAATCAGTTTTCTGGTTATTTGTCAAGGTCAGCTAAGTCTCCTCAGGAAATGCCTTGAAACCAATGCATAGCACCTCATAGTTCTTGTCAGTGTCAGCCATTTGGATGAGTCACGGCCATTGCTTGACCAAGTTGCTTTCTGTGAAAACCTGGGAGATTTTTTCTCCTGGTGACTCTCCTTAGGCACACCACACACTGATGATCACTTTCCTCTGTGGTCTCATAGTCTCCTTGATCAGGAGACCAGGGACTCACTGAGTATCAGGTGTCACAGCAGAGGTTCTCTAATGTCCTAGGTCCTGACCTTGGAGGGCTAGGGTCAAAATATTAGCTATCTTCTTAGCCCATCTGTCTCTGCAATTGTTGGTCTCTAAACCTCAGTTGTTGAACATCCAGAAGAAAAGATTCTTAATAGTACAATGTAGTAGCGGCAGAAAGCATAACATTATCATCTTATCTAAAGATCAAACATCTTAGAACATAAAATAGAGCCATTATTTTTTAACAACCATGGATGTTACCTGTAGAATGTTAACAGTTACATATTTTTCACAGAAAATTAGAAATCAAAACCACACCTAATGTTAAAACATGACAATCATGATGACATTTTTTAACACACTTGAATTTGCATTTTTTAACGTATGATACCGCCTTTTTGGTCAATCATTCCTATCTAATACATAAAAGCTTTTACCTAACTTGCTGACCTTTAGTGGGATGTACATCCCAAAGTTTTTGTTAAAGACAGAGGGCTGAATCTGAAACAAAAGTTTGTCACCATAAGCCGGGCGTGGTGGCACACGCCTTTAATCCCAGCACTCGGGAGGCTGAGGTAGGAGGAGCGTTGTGAGTTCTAGGCCAGCTTGGGCTACAACGCGAGCGCATTGCCGTCCTGAGCTACATAGTGCGACCCTGCCTCAAAAAAACCAGAGCTAGGGAGTTTGGCTCAGTGGCTTAAGCGCCTGCCCTGGCAAGTGCAAGGTTGTGAGTTCAATCCCCAGTGCCGCACAAAAAAAAAAAAAAAAAAAAGTTTGTCACCATAAACAATCTGTTTTACATTTTTGAAGACCTGTACATCTGGAGGCATGAATACATAAATATACCATGGGATTAATAACATTCTATCATAGCTGCATGAAAACCTTTGTATGGGTACATCTAAATCAAACACCTTATTGTATTATTTCTTTTGACAATGACCAATGTGAACATATTACAATAATATATTTTGTATCTTTAGTTGGGGTATCTCCCATAAGACTATAGAGATCATTGGGGCCTCCAATCAATGAACAAGAACTGGTTAAAAATGTTACCAGGCAGTTGCTTTCTTATTCATCAAATGGAGTCCTGTCCAATAATCCCCCCAAGGGATTTTGTTTGCTCATCTAAATCTTATTTGATGACTTATGAAAAACCCAATTATAACATTTAATGTATTATTTTTGAATGAGAGACTCTCAAGTTATGATAAAAATACACATTACGTTTGCACAACCAATTTTAGCAACATTTGGACTAACTGGGAACCCAGGTAAAAGTATGCTTTTTAAGTCTATTACCCAAATTAAACTTTGATTAAATGACCCAAAAGTAAAAAAGGAGAAAAAATTTTTGAGCTCAAAATAAAGGAACAGCTGTTTCCAGAATGGACAAACATGGACAGATAATGTGTACAGATTCGAACAGACACAGAAACAAACAGAGTTGTAGGTGTCCACAAGAATTCTCTAAGTTCCTGGGGGCTATTTGTACACTTGTATCATGCCCATTTGCTGAACTAGCTTGCTTTTTACACCCTGTATTTTTGGGGTTGAAACACCTGTCACCTCCAGCACCCCATGCCCTCAGGGCGTTTCTTAGATGCTCCGTGCCACTTGGGCGCTCCTGTACGGGCACTTGTGCTTTCAGCTCCACAGATGTGAATGATCCCAACTCAGCCGACTCCCAAAAACACCTTAATAGACTGGACACACAGACAGACAGATACGCAGGCAGACTGACAAACATCTTACACAATCAGAGTGCACTCAAATATATTTTAGTCCAATTGAATTACACTAATTTTTTATAATTGTAGAATTTGTTATAAATAGCCAAATTTTTTGTAGGTTAATTTGCAGAGATCTCTTATAAAAAAATTCAGAAAGGACAAAAATCTTATCTATAATTAACATATCTTTATCATAGGACTTAGCATATACTCTTATCTATTTAGACTTCTGGTTTTATTGTTTGTTACTATCTTCCGGGCATCTTGGGTCAATTAAGTTTGGCTCTAGCTTTATCCTTTTCTATCAGCTGTGGCATGGTCTCTGAGGCATCACTGTCATAGGACATCTGCTGCTTGAGAGGTGGAGTCAGCTCCTTCTCTGGGTTTGGATTCATGATACAGCCGGACAGCACACATTGGCACCCAGATAGTCCATTTAGTATTTCCTAGAAAAACATAAGCATACACTCGACTCCAAATTAGCACTGGACTGCGTGCTTTGATTGTCCAGTATGATGATCTTTCCAAAGGACTCTTCTTAGCCTTTATTTGATTGCATTATCTTTCTACTGCAGTAGTTTCATCTTTATTAGAATTTTAAAATTTTAAATGGTATATACTGCAAAGGAAAATCTATTATGAGGTGAACTCCCCATTTTCTTTTTTGAAATTTCAATTGTGAGCACATTTAACTATTTTTAGAACTGAAGATTATAAGGAATTTTTGTGGTAAGGTATAGAGAGAAAACTGCATTGTGTATTTAGGCACCTTGGGCTTTCTTGCCGTCGTGACACACAGGTTGTGCTCCTGCTCTGGCCTGGAGGCCCCACTAATGTCGGGGATGCAAGCAATAGTGCAGTGTAAACTTCTGATGGCATAAAGCGTGTGCATAGGTGATGGGAAAAACCAGGTTGGCTTGGGTGCACCAGAGCCGTGTCCCACTTCTCCTGAACCACGTCCTGCCTTCTGGCCTGGGCCGAGTGCTGCAGTGCTACCAGTGGGGCAGCCACTGAAAGGCTTGGGAGGCCCCAGGGGAATTTGCTCCTCAGCACAAGGGAGGCAGGGCTGCAAATCTCAGCTCCACAGCACAGGACCTGCCTCACAAGCCAGGCCAGGCTCCCTCAGAGGAAGTTCTCTGTGCCTTACACCACTTATATGTATTTTTAAAGGCAAAATTCTGAAATGGTTTTAGACCCTGATGACTAGAAATCAAATTTTGGGATGTCTCTCTGAAACATTGAAGGAAGTCTCCTCCACACCCTTGTGGCTACTATTCTAAATTGATCAGAAATTTGTAACTCAAAAGCAAGTCAATTTGCGTGTATCAGTAAAGATACGATTTGTATCCCTCCAGGTTAAATGAATGTAGCACTTTTAGAAGGTTGAGAAACATTGCTCACACCTGTAGACTTGTAGTTGTCCCATCCAGAGGCCATGCCATAGGCCAATGGTGTTGGGCAATAATTGAAGCATTTGTTCCTGTGTCTAAAAGTCCTTTAAATGCTTTTTTCTTTAATTATCAATTTTATCTAAGGGTGATCCTGCTCAATCTGTTGAACCCAATAAGTATGAGAAGACCCAAAACCCTTAGAAACCCTTTCTTTATTTACAGATTTTCCAATTTTTGCCAAGGGAAGAAAAACCAATTAAGCAATACAAGAATCTGGGGAGATTTGAACCCTGTTTTGAGTAGATTGAACCGTAACCTTGATTTTCCCCTTGCAGCTGAAACAAGTAACATGGTTTCCTCATCTCTTTTGTTTGGGCCCAGCTCCAGGCTTGGTGGAGCTCGTTGGTTCCCTCCCCGGCTTGGGGGCCTGTGAGTGTAGTGAGAGGAGCAGAAAGCAGCAGTTTCTCCCTGTTAAATAACCCTTTAAAATCTGTAGAGGTCCAGTTAGATTTGTGTTGGTTTTTTATCTAATCTTGTTCTAAACTGTTTTCCCATTTCCTTCAAAGTATGTAAATTTACAATTCCTTCTTCTGGAAACAAACTGAAGAAATTTAGCAAGTTAGTGTAGTGTCACTCTATCGAAAACTAAAATGGACTTAAGAAAGCAAAAAAGACCTAAAGAAATGTAGAGTTACATTAATCGCGAATTTCAGAATACCCCTGAAGTAAATAATTTTGAAAAACAACGGCACTTGAGAATTTACACAACCAGATATCAAGACTCACTACAAAGTCATAGTGAGACAGTGATATGCTGGAGTCAGTCAATTATCAGCTCATGAAAGCCAACTGTTGAATTTTTAGAAGTTTTATAGGTTAGTTGTTGTTGCATTGGTTATTCGAAATTGTCTTTTTTGAGAGTATTTTGTGAACAAAAATCAGCAAACCACAAATCAGGACCACATTACCCCCCTAACCACTAGGAGCCTGTCGTGCAGAGCAGGGCCGGGTCACCTCAGAGAAGCTGTCTGGAGGGACTCTGTCCTTTCTTGGTCCGGCGCCATGGCAGGCAGGTGCCATGCTGGGCCTGATTAGAGCTTCATATGGGCGGAACCCATCACACTTCTATGACAGTATTATGAGACAGGTACAATGTGATTCAGGTGAGAAAACTGAGCAACAGAGAAATTCAGAAATGTGCCCCTCATGTAGTAAATGGCAGAGACAGAATCACACCCAGCTCCTCAACTGTTACTTTTCTTCTTTACAATAGACACTCATGATGGTAGGGAGTTTTGTTACTTGTGTTTAGTCCTGGATCCCCCAGAGCTGGAAAAGCGTCTGGTGTAGAGTTGGAGGTAGGCAAACATTTATTGAACCAATATCTAACTATTGACTAAAACTTTCTGCTCAAATTCAAAAAAAGTTTGCTTAGAGGGTAGGGGTTATTTTTTCCCCTTTTTAATAGACCGGTGGTTTATAAAACAGTGTTTTCTACAGTATAAATACTCTATTGAAATTTGTTGAATTAAACTAAATAAAAGCAAGATTTTCTACTAATTGAAGTTAATATATAAACATCTCATTTTGTGCTTGCTGACTTAGTTTTTACTCAGGAGACCTGCATATTGGCATAGAGTCTGCATTTATTAGACACCTCTTTTGAAAGCCATTTGGGGAACATCAAGCTTTCTTCTTTAGGGCGTAGCTCCCAGGACCCAGTATTTGACTTTTGGGGGCCACATGTGTGCATAGGGATTCTGAATAAGATAATAGCACCAAAGGGGGTCACTTGTCTTTAATTCCACTGATGAGATATTGTATCCTGAGTATGTAACTCCTGGACAAAGAAGTAACAAACATGAAAACCTTTGAACCTTAGCCATCTTAAATGTAGACCAGTAACACAAAAGTCTATGAAATCTTGCAGCGATGTCCCTGGAGTTTCTTTGTCTCCTCTCTTAGCTGAAACTTTGCTATGCCTGGGAAGCACAGCAGTATTCTGCCAATAAATATTCCCTGGATGACTAAAGTTGATTTCTGTGTGCAGCAATACAAGGACCCAACACAAACATCCTTTGGCTAGAAGCTCTCCATGATTATTTAGTTGTGAGAAGTAGCATAAGAACCTAGATTTATTTGCCTGGTTGGGTAATGTGGGGAGTAACTGGTTAATGTTCAAAAGACCTAGAATGGAGGTGGGAAAAGGTTGAGGTTACTTGGATCCTATATATAACTTCAGTTGGTTAATTCCAGTTTGAATTCAGTGAAGAGCCAAATTTTTTGCATTACCATAACCTTTTAGGGTTTGTTTGGTAGTATTTTCAATGTCTCACTGATTTCTTTACCTTTTTTTTTCTGCTCTAGAAAGATCATTAACGTGAGCTCTCTCTCACGCTGTGTTGGCATTCCCAAGGAAGATTCATGATTGGATTATGTTCCTGGGCAATATAAATCAAACCTGATGGCAGGGATATGTGGCTTGAAGTAAGTGAAAAATAAATTAGGTATGAGAAGGCCTGGAGCGCAAAGACATACATTTACAATTTAAATCTGGAAAGATGAAAAACTGCAAAAAAGCCATTTTGAAAACTTGGCTTTGGATGTTTAAATGAGTCAAATGGAAACTGAGGGGAGTAAGCAAAAGTGAATGAATTTGGTTTACATAGAAGTCCCTATAACACTTAAGGAACAAGTCTGCATGATTTAAGCAATATTTGATGGTCCTTTTGAAAGGTATTATAACCTAAGAGAAATTACTTCGAATGTTTCAAAACATTTAAATAGTGGAAGGGATTAGTTGTGGCATTTGAAAAGAGAAATTTATTATGAATACATGTAGTCATCAAACCAAGTAAAGCTTCTGCAACAAAGTTGTTATATTTATTAGTCTTACTTTCCTTTAATGATCTACCTCCATTTTTTTTTTTGAGGCTAACTCTACATTTCAGAGTTTACATCAGTTCTAAAAACTAATGGAAACAAATACCCTTCAGAATGGTGTCAAAGAAAGGAGTTGGTGGCTTTGACTCAAAGTGTCCTTGGATTTGAGCTTGTCTCTTAACCAGCAGTCTGCTCAAGGACAAACCATCTGACCTCTGCATTTCAGTGTTTCTGACTCAGAAGATTTGTCAAAAGTGAAGTGAGATATAAGCCTAAAGCAACTCACAATGGATAACTAATAATTACAGGCACTTAAAAAAAATGTAAGAGTTTAGATTATGTAACTTTGTCCCAGTTTAGGGAGGAATAGTTCCCTTCAACAGAAATAGAGAGGATAAATACTTCTGAGTGAATAAAAAGGCGTTGCTATTCTACAAAGGTTTCATTCTACCAAGTCTTATCTGTAATTTCCAAACAGAATGACTTCACACCAATGTGGCCCTGTTGCTTTTCCTCACATCCTTTTTCCAGGGTGTGGAGTGGAGCATGGTCAGTTTGTGAATAATAGAAATCCAAATGGGAAGTGAATTACATTAAGAGTGCGTGTTGAATGAGTGCCTTTTAAATAAACTATAAGTATTTGATTATCTAAACTTCAACTTCTAGCCCTTTTTCATCTTTTCCTTTTTCTTTGATCAATGTAATATGAAGGTAAAATACTTCCTTTGTACAGCTGAGTCTCATAGCATAAACTGACACAAGCAAAAGCTAACCCCCATTGGTGCGAGTTTCACAATCAGAGCTGGGTACCTTCAGTGGGTGAGGGTGAGTGAGGATGATGTGGGTGGAGATGGGTAGGGAGGAGGATTTGATTGTGTCCTAGGATATTTGAACTACTATAACAAAATACCCTAGACTGGGTAGTTTAGAAACAACAGAATTTTATCTCTCATACTTTTGGAGATTGGAAAGTCCAAGATTAAGATACCAGCAGGTTTTATGCTGTTGGGTGAGGACTTATTGTTGGATTCATAGCTGGACCCTCTTTTGACTGTGACCTCAAACGGTGGAAATGGACAAAGGATTTCCTTAGGACCTGTCTTATAAGGACACTAATGCTATTGCTATGGATATGCCCGCAATCTAATTACCTTTTGTAGTTTCCATCTATTAGTACTATCATATTAGAAGTAAGGATTTCAAGATATGATTTAGCAGGTGGGAACAAAACATACAGACCTTAGTTTTGTTCAAATTACATACAGGTTTTTTTTCTTCTTTACAAGGCAAGTTGTAAAATTTCAGGTGATACTGTAAAATTTCTCTGAACAGTGCTGGTCCTGATGGTGGCCTGTGCTCTTTAACGTGTTTGTCCTGTATTGGGAACATCCAGCACCCGCTGAAGGTGACTTTGCTGGAGTTATGAACTCAATAAAATGAGAAGCCGTTGCAGAAACTTAGCTCCTGTTGGCTAGAAACCCTAGGTCAGGAGTTGTGAGAAAGATTTCAAATTTACTTTATACATAAAAAATACCTAGTTTTAAACAAAGAGGAATAAAGTTTAAATATGCTTACATTTCTCTCTTGGTATGCATATTTTTAAGTGAAAAACTAGGAATTTTAAAAAATAGAAGGAAGCATACAAATTCCCTTCCAAGTTTACCCTCCAAAATTAGCCACTAATATCACAGGAAAAATAGTTGCAAACTTCTCTCCAGAAAGGTTCCCAGGTATCCCAAACTGTCATCCCAAAGGTAAGACAAAGACCACAGAGCTGCTGAAGCTCACTTTTCTGCTCATATTGCATAAAAACAGCCTGGAACAGCTCAGGAGGTCACATGAGGATATTGGGACTGGTCGCAGATTGCAGGGGCTTGGCTCATTTTCTTCCCATATTGTCCCGGGTCCCACTGATCTGTCATCGTGACTCAGAGTGATGAGTGACGTTCCTCTTCTTTGCTCTTACCTTATGGCTCTCGTCTTTTGAGCACACGAACATCCTTCTTGTCAGCTGGTTCCTGTCAGCTCTGAGTGCAGCCGTGGGAGCGTGCCAGTCCCCTGAGGGCTTGCTAGCTCACATGTGGTCTGTATGGATTCTTGGATGAGTCTCCAAAGAAAGAGATGATGGAGTGGGCCAGAGTATTAGTACTGCCAGGGCTTCCGGAAACATTTGCCAATCCTTCTCATTTAGGTTGGCAGACTTGATGTCTATCCTAGGACATCCCAGGTTTCCCCGAGTTCTATAAGAACTGAGCCATCATAGGGAAAGTCCCTGCTCTCTGTGCCAGGGAAGGCACTGAGCTTGTTCCTTACAATTATGGGAAAGGCCCCCTAGAATTTACTAACATGGCTGTGGATGTCTTGGGTCAGGAGGGGCATGGGAGGAACCTCGAAGTGTGCTTTACCCACTAAACTTGTTGCTGAGAACAAATCTGAATATGAGCAGAGAGAAAACAAATTTTTTTAAAAACCAAATAAATTGTCATAAAATTGTGAATAAATAACTCAGAGCTCTCACATCCTTCCTTTTTAATTCAGAATCCTCCCAAGTGACGAGCTCAGGAATAAAATTTTTGAAGGAAGAATATGCTATGAATAACGATTTGTGCATCCTTTTTCTTCTCCCTGAATTAGAGTGCTTAAGAGTTAGGCCTTTTGGGATCACAGAAGGCCTAGTACAAGACTGGCAGTTTCGCATGTGCCTTCTTAGTAAGTCACAAAAACACAAAATAAGGCTGTGGGATTCCTGCAAAGCAAGGAGAATGGAGAGTGAACAGAGAAATCATTACCCTAACTACTCAAAGACCTTTAATTCCCAGAGTCCACCATTTTTTTTTCAGTGTATTCTACATCCAGGTGGATGTGTGTTTGACAGTGTGGACTCAATGTATGGAGTCTTCCTCTACAGGTGATCAGACCGTCTTCAGATCTCTCTACTCTCTCAACAGAAGGTCAAAGCTTACAGTTTGTGATATCTACCAAAACCGAAAACCTATAATGTCATGTTATCAGTTCCTATCCCTGAATGGAAAAACACTGAGGGGGAAAGCACACCCAAATACCAAGATCTCAAGACCTCAGCTAGTGAGGGATACTGTTAAAGTTAAGGACATGGATTCTGGATTAGATTGACCCCAGATTTAAATTCTAGTTCAACACTCACCAGAATTGAGACCTAGAGCAAGATATCCAGCATACTTTGCCTTTGACTTGATTTCCTTTCTGAAGGAACCACAAAAGCAATTGCATCATGATTTGTTGCCATCACAAATGTCATGAGTACAGAATGGGTACTGTCATGAACCTTTAAAGCTATGAACATCTGTCTTGCTTTCACAAATGGTGATTTTTACCTGATGAAGAAAAAAAAGCCGTTAAATGAAAGAATCTGTAAGATTTGATGTCACGAATTCCACTAATTTACTTGTGCTAACCGTATCCTTTCCTTCTTCCTTCTTATGACCATGAGATTCTTTTCTTTCCCACTTAGGTGTCCCTATCTGACTATGAAATGTCAGTTCTCCACCCATTATGTTCTGTCTCAGTCCTAGTCTGCTCTGCTCATGTGACTTGGTCTGATTCAGCCCTTAGACCTATATGCAATGCTCCCAGTTGTTTTATGTCCAGTACAGGGCTCTGTGTCCAACTTGATCATATCTATGTTCAGAGTTGCCTTTTGGACAAGCCCATCTATCTTGTAGGCCCACAAGCACATTTTGTATACCAATGAATTAACCAGCTCCTCCTCTTCAAATCTTTGTGGTTCCTCATGCTCTCTGATTAATGAAAGACAACTGTCCAGTTGCTCAATTGAGAAAACAGGGATTTAGTTATTCTTCATGCATCCTCCATGCCACACAGAGTCAAATGATTTGTAAGGACAGCAGACACATCTTAAACACCTGTCAAACCAGTTCCAATCGCTTCACTTCCCTCTTAGCTTCCTAGGATTGCTGGGATAGTAACTGTGGTAACCATACACTGGGTGGTTCAAAACATCTCCAGAAATTTATATTTTCATAGTTTTAGAAGCCAGAAGTACAAATAAAGATGTCAGTAAGACCGTCTTCCCTCTGAAAACACTGAAATGCCAGGAATCCATTCTTGCTTCTTTCAGCATATGGCAGCCTCAAGAATCTCTTGGTTTGCAGCAATGTAATTTCAGTATCTCGCACTGTTGTCAAGAGACTTCTCCTCATTGTGCCTTTCGGTCTTCACATAACCTTAAAATGACAGCAGCCATTGGTTTGGTGGGCCACCTACTCTGAAATGACCTCATTTTAATTTGTCTAATTCTATCTGAAAGGCCTACCTGTGAAATAATGTCACATTTTAAGTCTGGGTGGACACAAATTTGGAGGAGACACCATTCAATCCAGTATAATAAGTAAATCCTATTTTGTTCTACCACCACCCCTTGCCTACCACCTCCCGTACCGACTTCCTGTCTGTGATCTTGTCTCATTCTATCTGAAAGGCCCACCATATATTTAATTTTCCTACAGAAATCACCAGGTTCTTTTCTAAAACAAAAATCAGGTCATAAATCTCTCTGATTAAAACACATCAACAGTTTCTCCATGAGTCTTGGAATAATGTCCAAACTTTTTAACAGAGCCTAAAAATTCCTTTAGTACGTGTGTTCTTTGACCCGCTTCCAGTCAGCTTCTTCAGTTGTTCAAGGTCACATCTTTTTTTAACCTTTAAGCTTCATGCACGCTCTGCCTATCCGTAGGTCTAGGCCATCCCACACAGTTTCACTCACATGACTAACCCCTAGTAAGCTTCCAGACCCTGGATGAGACATCTGGCCTTTAGGATGACGTCCTTTATTCTCAACCTTGGCTTCAACTTGACTCTTCCATTGTCTTCAGTATCTTCTGCAATGCAGCCCATTCCTCCTAAGATAATGCAATTGCCTTTTCCACAGCCTGTGCTCCCTAATTCCCTACTCATCTATAATGTCTCTGCGGACAAGTACCACAGAGAACGTGTGTTTTAATGCATTACCACCACCATGCAGTGTCTGGCACACAGAGACACTGACGAGCATTCGTAGGACAAATGAGACCACTAAATGCTGTTACATTAAAGGCACATATTTTCAAACCTGCCTCAGACTGGTAATCTCAATAACTACTTCGCATATTTCTTTTTCCTACAAAGAACTTTAAATATGATAGCAACATTCCTTCTAAAAAGAATGGGGAGTGGATATTTAAACTACATTTTTTTTTTTACTTTTTGTAATAAATTCAAGGAGCTGTTAAATCTTTAATCGACCAGGTTTGTATCTGTCCTCCAGAACATAATCCTGATATTGCTCTTTCTTCCATATCCACAGGGAGATAGAGAACCTTGTAGACTGAGATTGGCGTCTCTGTCATCTGCAATGATGACATCAGTTTGAAAATAGGTATTGAGTACGTATGTGGTTGCAGACATGTTATTTTGCAAAATGAAGAATAAATGGGCAAGTGGGATGGATGCCATCAGGGGAGTTGGAATTTTCTTGAATGTCTCAATCTTGTCAGTGCCAACTTGGCAAAGAACCTCATGTGCTTCTAATTTTACCTCTTTATTTCCCTTCCTTTCTCTATCTTGAAAAAATTATTCCTCATATTTATAGCTGCTCACAAGAGGTTTGCTACCAGTGCATACATATGGTTAACCCAACCAAATCAAATAAGTCTGGATATGAGTTGGAAATGTGCACTAAATTGGACCGCAGCTTCCTGCTTTCTTTTTACAGATCAGGGATTTAAAAAATAAATATGAAATCCATGGAAACAGAAAATTTCATCTTTGGGCAAACCACTTGATACGTACTTCTCAAGCAGGATAGCTTCTATATCACCTAAAATATAAGCACTAAAAATGTAAAATGCTTAAGAACAAACATAAGTGCAAATGTTTATGACTTTGACTTGGCAATGGTTTCTTAAAAATAACACCCAAGTACAAGCAGTAAAATTTTAAAAAAATAAATAAGTTGAATTTCATTAATATTAAAAGCTTTTATGTATCAAAGGACACTCTGAAGGAAGTAAAAAGCCAAACCACAGAATGAAGAGAAAATATTTGCAAACCATAAACCCGATAAGGGTGTAGTATCCAGAATGTATAAAGAACTTTTACAACTGAGTAAATTTTTTTAAAAGGGAAATTTTTAATAGATATTTCCCTAAGAAAGATAAACAAATGACCAATAATCACACGAAAAGATGCTCAATATCATTGGTCATTAGGGAAATACAAATCAGAACCATAATGAGATACTACTTCATACCCACTAGAAAAGCTATAATAAGAATATTTTTAAAAGGGAAATAGCAAGTGTTGGTAAGGAAGTAGAGAAACTGAAACCTTTGTATATCACTGGTAGGAATGGAAAATGGTGCAGCTACTGTTTAAAACAGCTTGGTTGTTATTCAAAGATTAAACAATTCTACACTTACCTATACTCCAAAAAAGATTGAAGACAGATGTTTGAACAAAACCTTATGCAGAATGTTCACATTCATAATAATATTATTTATTGCCACCATATATTGCTGCTCATACCCATAACAATATTATTCACAGTTGCCAAATAGTGGAATCAACTCAACTATCAATTGAAGAATAAACAAATGAGCTACATTTATATACTGGAATATTATTTAGCCATGAAAAGGAATGAAGTACTCATAGATGTGAAAATATAATTGAATCTTAAACATATTGTTCAAAGAAAAAGAAATCAGACACAAAAAGTCACATACTATATGATTCCATGTATGGGCAACTATTATCTAATGAGTGCAGGATTTCTTTTGGGGGTAATAAAAGCATTCTGGAAATTAGATAGTGGTGATGCATGCCCAGCACTCATAAATGTACCAGCAGTCACTGAATTGTGCACTGTGAAATGGTTGAATTAGTGAATTTCATGTCAATTTTACCTCAGTAAGAAATCAGGAGCACCTTAAAAGAAAAATTCTTCAAAATGGCAAAAATTGGTTTAAAAATGGACTAAAACCATCTAGATGCTTCTTAACTTATGCTCTTCAACCAAACCCCCTACTGACTTTGTCACTAATGCCACCTTACAGTAGAAGCAGACAGTGTATGACTGTAATTATCACAATTTCTTTGTGAAATTGCATTTGTAAAACTGTGGATGTGTTTTCCAGTTGTATTTCTTCCAGATAGTACACCATCATCCTGTATTATGCCAGGAACTGCAATAATCTAATCAATATTGTAATTAAACAGTCCCCTTGTAAGAATATATTTATATACTATGGTGTTGACAACTGGCTTTAAAAGAGCCCAGAGTTTAATAGTTTTGTACTTCATTTACAGTTCCCTCTCACCACTGACATGATTGATTAGCGCCACAATTAGAAATTATGTCTCTCTGCAGACTCCATCTTGTATTGGGAGAATTGATTATATTTCCCTGGGGAGGTCAAGTCTCATAATGCAAATGTTAATTAATTTTTTATATTAAAAGCTAAATACAGAGATTGAATCACTTTTATTAGGAACTTCTTTTAATGAATTCCTTGCCCTTTGAACCCAAACAGTTTATCTTTGGACATATGCATTCAATTAAAGGAAAAAAAACAATTGATTATGAGAGTATCCATGTGGATTCTTCCTACCAAGTTATATAAATATACACTGATGACCTCTCGGTGGCTGATAAAGTTAATTTCAGGCTCTTAACAGTTCTTCTTCAGCCCTATCCTTTCTCTTTTCCTCTCTATTTCTCTTTAAAAAGTAATTTGAAAAATAAGCCAGGAAGTTAAAGCAAGTAGCATCATTTTATCATTTACTCTGAAGATTTAGAGGAAAAGGGGTGATAGATGCTGTTTTCTTGACATGTATTATAGTGGAAAAGCATCGTGTCCAAAATTATTATGGTAATGTAGATGGCAAAACAGTCTGTGCATGTTTATTTCCAATCTCTACTGCTAGGCTTTTCTTGGTAGTAAAAGTTCATGACTCTAATGGAAAACATTTCCTATGCATTTTAGTAGAAATTTCCCTGGAAATTTAAATTAAAATGTAACCAATGATGGTGTGCACTTAAATAGGCTTTGTATGATCAGGTCTATCTGCAAAGCTTGCAAAGTCTTGAAACTGTTGTGATTTATCATTTCTGCATTAAAAAACATTCCTTGAAGTCTCTTTTGGTTTTCATCTTATTTAAGACTAGATTTCTGGGATCAAGGGCAACTTACTCAATTCTTCCCAGCATGAGAGCTTTGCTATAGTTTGTTTTCTTAATGTTGTTCCTGTTTTCTTTCAAAAAGTTATGGTAAGTCCGCAATTAGTTTTTAAAAATCTCATTATCAAATGAGAAATCGTTAAATGTACTCTACTGCAAAAAGCATGGTAGACTTTGAAATCCACACCACTTGAAGGGTTTCATTTCAGAGCCAAGATTGAACAGAGGTTTGCAACAGGCAGGCTATTAGAAAAGATTTCATCAAGGGACCATCTCTCGTTTGTGAAGATATGTGGTCTTTGGCTCATTTTTTATATTGAGGGCAATAAATATTTTGGACCTTCGATTTTGGATTAATTATCTCTAGGCAGTATTCCTGAACTGTGTTAATTGTGCATGGCTCATAGATCTTCTTTTCTGATATGTTCATGCCAGAGCATAGCCAAAGCAAAGTGACAGTTGGGGTGGATTTTCTTTAGTGTTCTTTCTACTTACCATGGTCTTTTCTTTAGTTTAGACATCTAGTTGACTTCTTGTCTCAGTGCACAATACCTTCTGTCACTTTCAGACTTCTGGAGCTCTTCAGTAGAACGTGCCACTCAGACACATTCCACCCAAACAGCACAGTTCAAGAGCACCAGGAAGTCTGCATGATCTGGCTTTCAATCTTGCAGTGCCACCCAAAGCGGGATGGGACAGCTCTGTAAAACATGATAATACATGAAATTCACCTTCTGTAATGTGAAACACAGATCAGTGTTTTATTTGCTATACCATAGTATAAAATTGCATATTTTTTAACAATAAAGGGGGCAGCAGTAGTTGGATTTTTTTTTTTTTCAGTTCTGGGGATGAAATGCAGGGCCACATGTGTGCTATGAAAGAGCTCTACTGCAGCCAACTGTACTGATTTCTACAGATGTGTCATTTGATTATAAATATTTTCAGGCAACTCCTAGTGCTTGGACCATCTGGGGATCGGCAAAAGGCAGCCATAGATATTGGATGGTTCATCCATATGAAGAAAACCTGAGCTGTAGAGAAGAGGCAAAAGATGAGAAAGCCACTGAGACCTAGGTTTATGAGAATGTGAGTAAGCTTGGAGCTGCAGAGATGGGTTAGTGATAGTGGGGCTCTTATGGCATGTGAATAAAATTGAGAATGAAGATGACTATGAGGATATTTGTTTTATTTTCCATTATACACTCAGATGTTTGCCTTTTGATGGATTATAAAAGATATTGGAGTAGGTTTAACTCTGTTTAAATATCTTAGACGGTAAGCTGAGGTATCTTTGAATGATACCCAAAGTACAGCCTGAAACAGAGAGGGCTCCATGCTACCATGAGGAGCGCCCTCTGGTGGGGAGAGTGCCGGGGGCCTCTCTGGGCTCGTTCTATTACCTGCTTCTGTCAAGATTCTCTCACACTTTGGTACTCCCAGTGAGTTTCACACCCTTCATTGTTGGTCAAAATTATCTTTCTTTTACCATTTTTCTTGAAAAATCTTCTTCCTGATGCCTATCTGTTAGATTTATGTAGCTCCTTAGTCCTAATCAAGTTGACAAATTTTCTACCTGATCTGAGTTTCTAGAGAATATGACCATTCAAAGATGAATTTCCAGTCACAGTGTTGTGACAGATCAATGTTGACAGATCAGCGTTGTTTCCCCTGACCATCAAAATATAGCAAAGCGATAGCCGTTGAAATATGGTGTGCATTTAAATTCAAAAGTTTTTTTAAAAATAAATAACATAAATTTAACAGTTACCAGAAGAAAAGACACATTGTCATTACTTGCTCTCAAAATCCTCCTTTCTTTGAACACACTTAACCTGCTTTGCTTGCCATTTTCTGAAGTAGTTCTGGAAATTCTTTTTTCATGAGATGTCTTTAGTTGTGCTACATGGCTGTTTAATTAAAGTCAAAGAAAGAATCAAACATTTGGTCAAAATGTTTGTAAGCATGATAAGCATTGGGACCACAGTGGAATGCAAAAAGACCAAGTCACTATGCTCAAGGAACTTGCAGTCAGACAGGAGTGACAAGTAATAGTCAGATAACAACATACATCAATGTTTATTCATGTACTGTGTTAAGTGCTATGGAGGAAAATGAATGCTATGAGAACACATGATAAGGGATCTTTCTGAAGGTTGGATCAAGGAGGACTTCCCAGAGGAAGTAGCAATGAGCACAAGGTATTATTTGTAGGCGAAGGGGGCAGAGAATGAATGACCAAGTCAGCCATTAAAAAAAAAAAAATGGTGGATAGGTCCTGATGTAGATCAGAGCATGGGACATTGGTTTAAGAAGCAGAAGGGTATCTCTGTGACTGGAGGACTCAGAAAGAGGCAGAGATGATGCAAATTGAACTTGAAGAGGGAGCAAAGTCATCCTGGGGTTTGTGGGTTGTATTAAAGAGTTTCAAATAAGAGCTATGAAAATTCAAATGCAAGGAAGTAGCACAGTGGAACCTGCTTTGGGAACATCAAGTGAAGAGGAATTAGCGCTGGAAGATGAATGTAAGACTCCTGCCACAGTCTAGATGCATGCAGTTTGGTTGAATTTTACAAGAGTGACAGAGGGAAAAGATTTGACAGAGGTATGGGAGATAAAATTCTCAAGGCTGAATTGTGCCTGCCTATGGAAATGAGGGAGGAAAGGGAGTCAAGGGTAACTCCCTGCTTCCTGGCTGCTGCGGCTGAACAGAAAGTAGGGCCACTCACTGGGGTGGAAAACAGCAAGAAAGACTGAACTGGGAAGCAGAGGGGGACAACAGTGGGCAAGATCATAAAGAGCTCTGTGGTTCGTGATAGAGTCTGAATTGTTTTTGAGACACTTGGGTGGAAATTATCACATCTCTAAGGTGAACCTGACAGCGAGTCTCTGACAGTGAGGTTCCTTGGGTTAAGGAGATGGTACATGTAAAGCACAGTGCCTGATACATAGCAGCCCCCAGTAAAGATAAGAGACTGCTGGAGAATGACATTGTATGTATATATACATATTTAAGCATTCATGCCTGTATGTAAATAATCAAATTATTCCTCTCCATTTACATTTAAATTCAGCCAACACAAAGCTACTGTTATATAGAGGATAGTTCTTGTGTTTCTTATTAACCTCTGAACTCCTGAGTAATTTAATTCCAAATACAAGATAGACAAGATAATGTATAGGCAACTTGTGTTATGCTATTTTATCTCTGCATTCATTTGAGCCTATAAGTTCACAAAGTCGGTAAAAAAAAAATGGCATCTTGGTTCTAAATAATTACAGTAGTTTAACTTTAATTTAATTACAGTGCATTGAAGAGTAGACCTTTTAAAACGATAGTGATTTGCTTCAGTGAGTTAGACTAATCAGTATACCTCATTATACTCAGCACATAAAAGGAATATATGTCTCCTACTTTATAACACATGCCTGCAATGTGCACCCACCAAGCCATCAAAATGCATGTCCCAGCCTTAGCAGTGCTGCTGGTTTTCCTTGTAAAATAAAAGTCCTTGAGTGTGAGGTTTTGCAGGGGAGAGCTGAGGGTAAAGAGACTTGGTAAATTGAGAAACCTGCCTGTGTCTTGGCAGCTTCTAGACTCTTACAGAAGCCACAGAGCAGTGGTGAGTTAATTTTTTTCTGACAGGTGACATAAAGATGATCTATGCAGTCATCGCTATCTATAATATGTGGATGGAAAGAGAATATTAGAAACCTGCAAATTAAAATAACATCGCAGCGGACGTGAGGCTGCTGCTCCTTTGCACGTCTACATGAACGCTTTCTGCATGAAGGGGTATTAGGTGCACCGACTTCGAAAAGAATAGGATCGAATTAGTGTTATGAGAAGTGTGATAAAGCATTAATCAGCTAAGTTCAGATTTTAACAATTGAACAAACAGGTTTCTATCAAAGGAAAGCAGACGCCAAAAATAAAAGCAGTTTTTTTAGCTTGTTCTCAAATTCTCCATTAATCTAACTGACTAATTGTAGAAACAGAAGCAGGAAATGGACTAGGCAGATGTGGGGGGCGGGGACAGGCAGGCCCTGAGCTATTGAGAGAAATTTAAAGAAGATAAGCAAGTGAAGTAATCAGACAGTGAAAATGACGGGGCATATAATTTTTATCTTTATTGACTTGACTTTACCACGGGGATGGAGGATGATATATTTCGGGCAGTGAAGATGCAGGCTGTGGCTTGAAAGGTGGCCAAGCTGAGAAGGCTTCAAGCCTAAATGGTCTCAGCCCACCTACAAGATGCTATGTAACAGACCTGCAGCATCTACACGGATGACATACCAGAATGACTGGGTCACGGGGATCACATAACAGTCCTATAATCCCTGCAATATTAAACATCAATATGGCTTTATTTATTTACCAATGAATTGCAGGAGATGGTTGGGCATCTGTGGTCTGGAAAAACACAATATTTCTTTTTCCTACCCTGCTTCTCATATCCCACATCCATTAGACTTTGGTTTGAGTTAGTAGCTGGTTGCTAGAGCCTTCCAGAATCTGTGTGTGGAATCACAGAGGTGAGATGGATAGAAAAGAGGTTCAGAAGTATGCACAGAGAAGGATCCCCAGCTTTGGCTGCTAGCTATTAATCCATGCCACCCCTCAAGGATTCTTCTAACAATGAGATCTTGGAAAGCAACTTTCAGAGTTTTAATTACAATGGGAATTGGCTTCATCTCTTCTCTTTTACTGTCACCAAGTCTCCTGTGGCCCAGGGGACATTTATCTATGTAACACATATAGATAAATAGGGCTGAGAGGAAAGACTGCATTTTTCCAAGAGTAGATAAAATTAAGACTCTTACAAGTCAGTAAGAATATACTTAAATAAATGATAAGAAACATATTTTTCCAGGATTCGATGAAGTTAAGACTCTCATACACCACTAAGAATAGATTGAAGTATGAATGGCATTCATTACTTCAACTGGCCTCAATCACCAAAGTTTTGCTCTGTGGTCTGTTCCTAGCTATGTCCTCCAGCCGGGTGCAGACCTGTGTGCAAATCTCATCTCTCATGGTGCACTTGCTCTCCCAGCTCTCTTGGGTCTGTGCAGTGTTTTGGTGAGAAATGTAACAAGTTCCTTTCCGGCTGGGTTCCCTGTCACTTTCTCCTACCTCCCCCATCTTATCTTTTAGTGGCTTTCTGACTTTCTGAAGACACGCTCCTCCTAGACAGTCCCTCCTTGTCTCACTCTTTCTGGACATTTTTCTGTTGACTTCCAACCTCTTCTTGTACAGCTACTCCTCGACTTCCGATGTCCTATATACAACTCTTCGATTCTATGACTGTGGGAAAATGATCTACATTCAGCAGAAAATGCACTTTGAAATTTGAATTTGGGTTTTGTCCTGGGCTACTGTGTGGAGTATTACATGGCCTTTGCAATTCAGGACAGCCAGGAGAATGTGAAGGAGGAAAAGCCAGCACCCTACAGCTCACTCTGCAGCAGTAGCATTGAGAAATAGGTGTTCTAGAAATGACTTGAGAGAGTCAACAATAATTCTTTATTTTTTAAAAAAGCCTTGTGTTAAATGAATTGGCCCAACAATAGGATTATATGTGTTCTGAGCACCTTTAAAGTAGGTTAGGCTGAGTGGTGAGGTTTGTTTAGGTTACTAAATACATTTTTAAATTTATTTTCTACTTACGATAGGCTGACGATAAATCTAGAAGCACCTGTGTTTTAGCCTTTGTTGCTGACTCCTGCTGGGCCTTGTAACTAGTTGATAGATTCCTTCCACTTGTTCTTACACCCTTTCAAAGCATGTCAGTTCTTCCTCTGTCTCTCTGAACAGTTTTCTCTCTGTTTTTCAGTTCTTGACAACACCTGTTCTTTTTCGCATGCGCACACACAGTGGTCAGCATTAGCAGGAACACGTCCTGCCCTCAGGTAACATTTTTCAAATCCCACATCTAGGCTTTTGCACCTGTTCTAATTACTCATTTTTTCTCTGCTCTGGCACTGCTGAAAGTATTTGGCATTTGATAATTTCCTATAGGCACCAGTGGAACCAGAGGCATGTGTGGCTCTGGGCAAGGGGTCCCACTGCCATGGGTCTGGTGAGATTTGTAGTCTACCTAGAAATCCTGGCCTGACACTTCAGCAGGGGAGCTGTCTGCACGAGGCACAGCTAGAGGCATACACAACACACGGAAGAGAACGCATTCCAAGCTTCAGGGCACCTGTCAGGGACATAGATATTACAGAAACAGAGTTCCTTGGTCTTTATGATTATTTTGAATCACAGCTGTCTCTATCAAGTCACAGTACCCACGACTTGTTAACACTATGTGAATATGTGACTAGATAAAGAAGTTAAAACGAAATTTGTCATCCTGCGCAGATTCAGTGACACTTTTATACCAAAGTGATGACTGTTTTTAAAAAACACCCACACAAATAGAGATAGAAGTCATTTTCTCTTTTATTATTTTCTATGCCTCACCTTAAAAATGTTCCGGCTTATGTGACAGAGTGATAGTTATTTCAATTCCAAATTAAGCAATTGAGGCTCAGAGGATAAGTTTATATAAACTGAAAAGTACATTTTCCTTTTCAAACTTTTGTTAAAGAAATAATGTTTTTTATTTACTTTTAAAAATGTTTGCACATCATTTTAGTTGTATTATGTGCTTTAAGTGCTTGCTTTGATAGGAGATTTTTAAAGTGTTCCTCTAGATACAGTTTTTTCCCTTAATGTGTGCAATTTTGATATAGAACTAATTTTTTAAAAAGGTGTGCCCAAGCCCTAGGTGGGAATCTGTTTGGCAAACACAGCTCTGACCTGCAAACCCTTGAACTGAAGCCCGGCTTCCTGGGCACCTGTGAGAATGGACAGGAGCCCAGTTGCTGGGGACAGTGGGGGGAGGAGCTTGCAAGCTGGGATACAGGGATACAGACCTAGGTGGGTGGATCAAAGATGCAAGGAGACCAGCACCCCCAAAATGGAGCTTTCTTAAAGATAAAGTGCATTGTAATGTAACCCCACCCTCAATCTTTGATTGAGAAATTAACCCAGACTGCCACTTTCTCCCACTGAATTGGTTTCCCCATTACTATAAGCAGAGTTGACTTTAACACAGGGCAGCCTTGGTCTCTCTCCTACTTTCATTTTTTTGTCTCTCAGCCCCACGCTTGAGACAATTTTTCAAGAATTAGTTCTAAAGAAAGCATTTTACTGTCTACTCCCTAATTTTAATGCGGGTGGCCAACATCAGTGCCTTCTAGGATCCATGAGACTGAAAGCTATCTTTAATAGCCTTACTTGTCATGTGGTGTAACTTAGATGCTAAAGCTCTGGTTCCACCAAGGGTCAAAATAAGAAAGAAATGAAGGGGTCAAGCAAAGAGAGAAACCATGCTGTCACATTAGCCATTAATTGACATTCCACAGCCACACATCTGGGTGGTATTTATACACAACAGGGTGTTACTCTTCCATAAAGGAAGATGAACTTGAGGCATTCAAAGGCAAATGGCTGCAATTTAAAGATACATGTTAAGTAAAATAAGTTAGATGCACTAGTTTAAATATCTCCTATGTGAAAAAATATGTACTGCAAAATAACAGAAACACAGGAAATAGTAAAAAGTTCAAATAATGCCCCAAATTATCAATTCTGTTGTTTCAAAAGTGTTTTCAGGTAAGTACTAACTTGTCTCATGTATACTACTAATTTCTTTTGGTTCACTGAAAGGAAAGTATTGTCTTTTTGTTTGTTCTTTCTGTGTAAGAGAGAGTCCTTTTTGTTTATGATTTGTACTCTGAGTAACATTTTGGTCATTCACTTAAGATCATGATCATGATACACAGTAGTATATTAATTGTTGTTACCTTCTAATTCTTTTATTATTAAAATTTTGTTTTCTTTTTTCATAGAAGTACTGAGTGCTTTTTAATATTTTTATTGCTATAGACTTATATTACATGCAAATAAAAACATTTTAAAAGTTGTTATAATTGATCTGTTTGAGCATTGTCATAGTCTGCTTTCTGGTGCTATAGCCAAATATCTAAGACAAGGAAACTTACAAAGAAAAGAGGTTTGTTTTGTCTTATGGTTCTCATAGCTGAGAAGTCCAAGACTGAAAGGCTGCATCTGGCCTTGTGCTGCTTCAGTGCAAGGCAGAAAAGCAGAAGGGTAAGCAGGTGGGACTGGAAGAACCAAAACACGAGGGGTGTCCTCCCTTTACAGCTCTAATCCAGTCTCGTAAGACTGAGAATTAATCTGGTTACTCTACAAAGGCCTTAGTCTCTCTTCACCACCTAATCACCTCTTAAAAGCAACTTCCCCCAATACCTCCACAATAGCAATTGAATTTAAACAAATTTCAAAAGGGACAAATTATTTTCAAAGCATAGCAAGCATTCTTGGGATCTTGGTTTCATAGAGAAAAGCTTCTGCAAGTCAGTTTTATTTTCATTTTTGGACATCTGCTGTTACACTGGGAAGCCACAGCTGCTCCTTCACTCATGAGGAAGAAGCAGATAGAGTTAAAAGAGACTTCACCATTAGTCCAATCCCTATCAGAAGTGATTTGCAGAATAGGGGTTAGAATTTGGAATCCCTGGTGTGTGCAAGGCATTAGCCTGTGCAACCCTAATTTCAGACAGATCCCTTCAAGTATAGCTAAATTTCACACTAATTCTCATGACATCTATTTTGTGAATAGCCCAAGAATATGAGGAAAAGTCCTTGACCCACTTAGTAAGCCCAACTGACTGATGTGAGTAATGATTGAGGCCCTATAATCCGTTTTCAGCAGCACTGAACATTACTAAGGTGAGTGACCACATTCAGCTGACCTGCTGCTAAAAAGAGCAAGTTGGATCCAGTGCTTGACCAACTGAATTTGGGTAAGTTGGGCGCCTGTGTCTCTGCCTGGGAAGTCGTGCCGAAGCAGCATCAGGTAGAGGAAGTATATGCAGTGTGTAGTTTGCTGGCCTCTGCAGATCTAATAGTCCTTTACATGGTCTGTAGGCAGTTCAATGGTTTGAAAAGAAACCAAAACAATGATTTATTCACAGATGTTGCTGAGTTTGAAAGGTACAGTGAAAGACTGCATGCCAGAAGACTCCACATGTTCTGGGGTACTGTGGAGGTCTTTTTCTCTGTGCTGGCTCATTCAGTGAAGGTGGTGTCACTCATCTCCAAGAACTCATTCCTGTCTCATTTGCATATTTTTGTTTCCATTTGTTGGATTTCCACATTGCATTGTTACTTTTCTAAGGTGTTAGATTCTTGAATCACAGAAATGAATCACTGGCTCAAAAGTTGTTAACTGAGAACAGCGATGGAAATAGTAAAGCAAACACCACAACTTCGAATAGTATTGTAAATACAGTGAGCAGGGCTTGGATGCGAGTATAGAATGTGATTCTGCACATGCCATGATAACTGAATTTCTAACTCTGATGCGTTTTCACAAGTTGAAAAGAAACAGTGCAAATAAAAACAATCAATATCTGAGAAGCTGAGTTTGCTGGATCAAACCTTCATTTCCTTCAACAGGGAATTTTGTCAAATAGTGTCATGGAACCGCTCACTTTTAAATCATCCTGAAGTATAGTCACTGTGCTGGAATGTTTACTGATCATATTTTTCAGAACCAAAACAAAGCAATTCTTTCCAGAAGTCATTGGATAAATTTCCTTCTGTAGACTGAGTAAAGAACATTCAGAGTTGCCCTTCTTGTAGGAGAAAAAGACAAAAGTAAAACAAAAAAAGAAATTCCATTCTAATCACAATACACTGTAGTTGACATGCTTAGAAAATTTAATGACGAGCGTGCTTGGAAAAGAAATAGTACATGCTACTAAAACATCTTTTAATCAAAGGAGACTGCAGGATATTAATGGTATGGTAATAGATATTTTGCTTTATAGATATTTGAGACTACTGATACAGCCTATGAATCAGCTCTTGCCAAGTAAGCAAAAAATTATATTAGAAAACAAAGGGAATATTTAACTGAGAACTTCCTGTGTACTCTGGGCTGGAGCCCTACCCAACCTAGGAGGTACTGTTCTTGTCTCCACCTGACAACTGAAAATCACAGCTTGAAAGACAAGGCTAGAAGTACAGCTGGAATGGAACTCCACAGCCTACGCGCTATTGCTTTCGTGAGACAACTTGATGACTTAACACCAACATATATGCTAAAAGAAGAGATTTCTTTGATGCAATAAGGATGGCTTTCACTGATGCATTGGGATCTGTAGTAGTAAAAAGAACAATGATACAACAAATCTCAGTCTCCAGCATCAGTTTCCTGGGTAGCAATCTCTGAGAGGCAAATTAGCATTCATGATATTGATCAGTCTTGTTCCTGGGATCCATAACTTAAGACATGGAAAGGAGGGAAGAAGCACCATTGAAGGTGCTTTCTAGCTTTCTCAAAACTCTGGAACAGGGGTGGCCCTTCAGAATGATCCTGAATTTGAGCAAAGAAACTGAGTCTTTAACGTGAGATATCTTTGAAAAGAGGGATTACTGGTTGTAAGGCAGAAACTTGACCATGCAAGGCCATTTTCCAACAGAGCTCCTAGCAGGTGGATGAAGAAGTCCTTTATTCCCAAAGGTTATCTCCTTAGAGCATCCACCACTTTCTCTGCTATGCAGGAAACTACACTAGTTTCAATATACTGCTTTTTTATTCTGGAAGATCTGATTTATTGAAGAAAAATGCAGAAACTTAATAAAATGTATTAGGTCATCTAAGCTAATTAAGAATCTGGTTCTCTTCCTATGAGCTGTATAAACTGAGTATCTCAGGTATATTCAGTGCCAAGACCAGCCCAATTTTCAGGACTGGTATAACATTCAGGAGTCTGTGACTTTAGGAAACAGGACTTGAAGATTTGAGAAATTTTGTTTACCCAGATAGCAGATGATGCTA
The DNA here is from genome assembly GCA_004363535.1 of Dasyprocta punctata. Lineage (NCBI taxonomy): Eukaryota > Metazoa > Chordata > Mammalia > Rodentia > Dasyproctidae > Dasyprocta > Dasyprocta punctata. The sequence continues at coordinate 14,103 of RJWM01011099.1, read as the reverse complement.
AAATTAGGAAATTGCTTCTGAGAGCATGGCATGGAGAAAAGCCAAGGATGTATGTAGGTGCACAATATTTTATTGAAACCTCTTAGTGCAACTGTGAAAGGCCAAAAGATTACAGTACTCAGTAACAGGAAATTATGACAACCTTAATTAAACCAAGCAATCTCTAAAGCATAAGGACAATGCCTCTCAGTGGTCTCAACAGAAGTCAAACATAGAAAAGAAATGATGCCAGAGCCTGCCTGGCAAGCGTGAGGTTGTGAGTTCAATTCCTGGTACCAAAAAAGAAAAAAAGAAAAAAAAGGAAGGGATGATGCCTAGAAGATCTAGTGGATTGAACAAGCAAGAAATCCATGTCCAGAGAATTCATGAGGATTTAACATTGGCAGAAACATCACCAGGTTGGACTGAAAAGGCACAGAGATTACAAACGCTCTCAGATCCCACATTCCCTTGACAGGTGACAGGCTGGCAGAACTTCTCAGCTGAATTGCAGGCTACCATTTTTAGGAAAAGAGAAGAATGAGTATGAGAACAAACACCAGAACCCAGTGGGCGAAGTACAGTTCAAAAGGCTTGGAGGTCAGAGCTAAAAAACATGGAACACTTGGTCCCTCCCCCCAATTTTTCCCAGTTGGATTTTAAATTTGCTTTGTATGTGTAATGGCCTGACACCGAACTGGACCAAGGAGACCAAGGCCAAAACAGATGTTTGGGAGCCTTTAATAATAATAATAATAATAATAATAATAAGTGACTGGGACTGCCTGAGAATCTCCACTCAGGGCAGGTTCAGAGCAGCCCCAGGACTGTCTGAGTTCTTCCACACAGGGAGATTCAGAGCAGCCCGGGCTGCCTGAGATCCTCCACGCAGGGAGGTCCAGAGCAGTGTCGAGCTTTTACAGTGAGCAGAATTTAAAGCAAAAAGCATAACCTGGTTGGAACAGTTTGTCTCTCAGTGATAGTCATACATGGGAAAGTCTTATCTTTACCCTTTTACTTTACTGGAATTTGTGTCAACCTTCCAGGTGAGATCATTTTGCGGGGAGTCTGATATGTTACCATATGTTATCTTTTTAAAAGAAATGGGACAGCACATTTTGGCAGACAGTCAGTTAATGTCAGCACTTTAAGAACATCGCAGGGGTTTAAGGGGGACTGAGTCATGGGTTAACATAGTCTTATGTTTTACAGGCTTTCAGCTGGCCTAGCACAGTATGGATGATTACATTTTACTTTCACTTTACCCCTGTTGGAATCTGATTGTCTATACTTATGACCCTATCTATGCCTGCACCAGGATGATGGGAGCAACGAATGGGTCTCCTTCCTTGCATGGATCCACAGATGGGAGAACTGTGGTCAGGAGTCACAGTTAGACTTCTGAATATATTATGGGCTGGGAATGATGTGAACTTTGGGAACTGGACTAGAATTTCTAAAATGTCCCCTCCCAGCATGTTATGTCATGTGTCACAATTGACTTTATGATTGGGCGATTACCCAAGTTGGCCTGATCTAGTCACATGAGTCCTTAAAAGCAGAAGAGGATGTCAGAGAAAGCTGAATTCCAAGGAGCATTTGATGTGCCATTTCTTGCAGATGGAGTAGGCCATGTGAGAAAGAACATAGGAATCCTAAGGATCTGTGGGAGTCTCCCAGACAGCAGGGATATGGGTCTCTCAACCCAACAATTCATGAATCTGGATTGTGCTGGTTTGACTGAACTCGGGAATGTACTTTTGCCCATGGTGTCTTGATATGATCGCAGGTTGTCAGACATCCGACTCGGGTCTTGTAATACCCTGAGCATAGAACTCAGTGGAACCTCCTGGACTTCTGAATTTCAGAATTTAAACTAATACATGGGTGCTGTTTATTCATGTGTTTAAGCAGGGAATTCAGCTGAGGGTACTAACCACACACTCTATCACCTAGCTACACTTCCATCCCCATGGGTGTTGTCCAAGCTAAGTTTGTGGTATTTGGCAATGTAGCAGTAGAAAACAAACACATAAACTAAAGGCAAAAGAGCTGCTAGAAGGTACCACTGTACAGATAAATAATCACAGCATATTGTTAGCAATGCAGTACATGAAAAGCAAAACAAAGAAGCAAAACTTTCTGAAGCATCAAAGCAGGAATTCTCAAATAGACTATCTGGAGATGTGTTGAAATAGATGTCATTGTTCAAATATAAAATAGAGGACTATAATGTCAAAAGGAATACATACTCTTAGAAAAATACAAATTAGTGGAAACAGGAAAGTAAATGCAGACTAAAAAGCAGATTGGTAATCTATGTATAATTAAATGTAAATAAGATAAAAAGCACTAAATGAGACAAAAAGACATTAATTGTAATAAATTTAATACCACACAATAAATAGATGGTAGTTGTTAATATCCATACATTAAACTACAGACAAAAACCTTCATAAAGTAGACACTATAGGAGAAGGAAGAAGAAATACAGGACTTTCACAGAACCAAAACTTTAAACATATCTTTCAGCCCTAGAGATTGAAAAGGCAAAAATTAGTAAGGACCTAGAGAAATAATACTATAACGAAGCATAGCTTATATATATTGAAATTTATATCCAGATAATAAACTATATAGACTTTCAAATGTTCTTGAAAGATTTATGTTGGAACATTGACCGTTTTTTCTTGGCTGAGTCTTCAAAGTATGCAGAAATCCTAATATTGAAGTAATACAAATATCATTATATGATCACAGTTCAACAAAAACAAAGAATATAATAAAATCTTCTTTGTTTGAAGTATGAAAAATTTTATTAAACAACTTTTCCAGCAAAGAGAAATACTAAATTAAATTGGATTTATAAGAAACAGTGTTAATGAATATATGACATAGTAGAAATTTTGGAACACAGTTACAGCAATTAGAGGGACGTGAATAGAATAAATGCATGCATCAAAAGGAAATGTAATAAGAGAATGAGATGTTCACTTCAAAGAACTAGGAGAGAACAACAAAATAAACTAGAAAGCTCTGAAGGAAATAGTTTCATCTGAAAACAACAGCAGACATTAAGGAGTCAGAAAGAAAATCAGTGAAAAAAACACTTGACTCATTAAGAAAATGGGAAAATTGATAAACCAGTTTGAACCAAGATTAAACAAATTAATCAATAAAAGAAAAACAACAACAGCAAAAAAACCCCAGAAAGAACAAAATGCAGAATAAGGAGTAATAAGGAAAAAAGCTTTGTTATAGATAAAAAGACAGAGAAAGAAAGAAAGAAAGAAAGAAAGAAAGAAAGAAAGAAAGAAAGAAAGAAAGAAAGAAAGAAAGGAGGGACAGAAAGGGAGAAAAGGAGGAAACAAATGAATGAAGGAACAAAGGAAGGGGAGAAAGGGAGAGAGGGAGAAGGAAGAAAGGAAGAAAAGAGGAAACAAACAAGGAAAGAAGACGAGAAGGGGAGGCTAAGTCACAGGAGACCGTATAATCCTGTGCAAGTTTGACTATCTAGATGAAATGGATACATTTATAGTAAAATGTAATCTGTTCTAAATGACCCTAGAATGACAGAAAGTCTAAGGAAAAATTCTTTGAGGGAGATCGGAGTACAAACTTGTAAATGAGAACCACTGGGAAAAGCAACAGGCCCAAATGGCTTCAAAGAAAACTTCTGCCATGTTTCAGTAGTACAGCTAATCAATCCTAGTGCTATTTAAAATGTCATTGGATATACAGAGAGAAGGAAATCTTCCAAATTATCTTTAACACACCATATATATATGGTGTGTTAAAGATAATTTATATATATATATCAACAATAATTTATATATATATAAACAATCTTATGTATCAACAAAAAGAAAGCCATAACCTCACATATGAATACCAATGTAACATTTTAAAAACACAAGAAAGTTCTAACAACACATTTAAAAAAGCATATGCCATTGGAAAATGGAATTTTTCCAAGAATACAAGGATGCTTCATTATTAGAAAGCCTGTAAACAATCATCTTAATATTTCAAATCTTAATAATTTATCATGTTAATGTATCCAAAGAAAAAATGATTTTTCCATAGGTGTCTAAAAGATATTTCACAAAATTCAACACTGAATCCTGATCAAATCAATCAATAGAATATGAACTACAGATAGTTCTACTCTATAGTAGCATATATGTATTTATAGTCTTCAAACTTGCCTCTATTTAACACATTAGTTACATACTTTTTTGAAGGGGAGTACCGGAAATTACACTCACAACCTCCTGCCTGCTAGACAGGTGCTGTGCCACTAAACTATGTAACCATAACCTACCCATAAGTAGCATTCTTGCTAATGTGATTAACAAGATAAGAATGCCCAATACAATGAATACCATTTAACATAGCTTTAGAAAAAGGGCCAGTAAAAATAAGTCAGAGGAAAATTAGGCATGTCAGGATTAGAAAGAAAGCAAAGGTAAAATTTGAAATTGTATATCTGTAAACCTCAAGAGAATAATTGGAAAATGGTTATAAATTAAAGAATATAGTAAAAGATCAGAATTTAAATATAAAAATCACAAATATTGGGTGCTATGATACAAGAAAAGACCTAATTAAAAATTCAGTCTTCCCAATGGGATAGTTGTCATAAATTTAACAAGAAGTATACAAAAGTTAAATGAGAAAAACTTTCAAATATTCTGAAGGACGTTAGATTTTAAGAATGTAAAAGCCAATGATGTTCTTAGTTAAATTCAATATCATAAAGGTATTCAGTTTTTCGAAATTGTGTTCTAAATTTAGAGCAATTCAAATAAAAATATGAAGAAACTTTAAAAATGATGCTACCCAAGTTGATTTTAAATTTCAAATGGAAAAATAAACAAAGAAATGAAAGCAGACTACCCATGTGCTATAGTTTCTATCCATTATGTCTCCCAGTGGTACAGTTGTGAAATGCTTGGTCCTCAGCTTGGTGCTACTGAAGATGGCAGAATCCTGAGGTCATAGGCCACTGTGGGCAAGACTCCATAGGGAGCTGTGGAATGTACTTTTCTCTCTATTTTACTTCTGACCATGAGGTTAGCAGTTTTGTTTTGCCTGGTGCTCCCATATGGGCTTGCCACAGACTCCAAAGTGGGACTAACAGACCATGGTCTAAAACTGCCAAATCTCTGAGCCCAAATAAATCTTACGTCTTAGCAGGATTACCTGAGGTATATTTTATAGACATGGAAAGCTGACTAACACATTCTACAAAAGAAGAGTTGTGATGGTGTCTCATGTTTTCATATGAGGAGATGATGGATGTGATAAACCCTTCAGGTGACTATGCTACTGGTGAATCAATAGACAAACTGATTATCAACACAGAATTGACTCCAGTGCACATGAATTTTGGTATATAACAAAACATCATTTCATATTTTGCAGCAAGCATTTGGACTTTTTAATCAATGATTTGGGGTCATTTGAAACAAGGTAAAATTGGGTCTATACCTCATTCCATTTGCCAGCATAAATTGCAAACTGATTGGAGATTTGTATGGAAAAATCAAAGCCATATTTCTGATTGCAGTGGATGAGGATTTTATGAACTGGAAATAGGAATGTTTTGCTAACTGCGGCTCAAAATTCACAAGTAATTAAAGATAATTAATTACCCCAAATGTTTTTTAAAATTTCACATAACAGAAACATCATAGGCATAAACAAAAGATACATTTAAAATATTTGAGATTCAGATCAAAAAAGATTATCACTAATACAAATAGCTACTGAAACTGTGGAGAACAAGTTCTAGTAGCTCAGTGGAAAAGTGAGCAATTTGCATCAATAATTCTAAGACAGAAATTGTTAGTGGCATTTAAACATGAGAAGATTCATAATTTCATTTATAAAATGATGAATGCAAGTAAATCAAATTAATATCTTTCATGTGTCAGTTTGATGAAAACCTAAAGATTTAGAAGTGAAAAATTTTGGCACAGGCATGGAAAACAGTCTTATATTTTTGATGAGAATAAAATGTTATACAACTCCAGCGGAAGAGTGTTTGGTAATATCTAGAAAAATTATATACCCATGTGGCTTTTCACAGCCATCTCATTTCTAGGAGTCTAGCCTAAAATTACACCAGAAAAGTATAAAATGACATGCTCAAGATTATTCACTGTGACATTATTTAGACTAGGAAAAGATTGAAATCAACTTCCATGTTCATCAATTGAGAACTAGTTGAGTAACATATGGTACATACATATAATACTGTGAAGCTAAAAAACATATTGAAGATCTTTATATATTTGCATAGATTGAGAATCAAGATGTATTTTAAGTGAAAATAGCAAAGAACAAAAATATGCACATGATAGGATATCTTTTGTGTTAGAAAAAGGGTTAAAACAGAATGTACTAAAGTATGTTTGAAAAAGAGATACTGAATAACAAGCTAAAATGAATAAAAATTATTATGTTTGGGAAAGAAAACAATAGCACAGGGTATTGTTGTAAATGAGGCTTTTTTGTATACAGTCGACTATGTAGCTTTCATTTTGGAGTCATATAACTGTATTACATATTTTAAAAATTAAATAAATTTGGAAAAAGAAAGCAATTCCTAAAGATTGGGGAAAAAGTATAAACATCTGTTACTGACAGATACAGGAAAAGTATTTTCTCACACATTTATGGTGTGAATTAAAACAGTTTTGAAAGCAACTTGTCTGGAAATATCTATTAAAATGAAGAGAGAATGTGTGGATGTGTGTGTGTGTTTGTGTGTGTATGAATATCTGTTAACCTACCAATTTTATTCCTGAAAATTTATAACAAGCAAATCAAAGCATCTAAGGATATAAAGACATTAATATTTATTACAACAAAAACTTGGAGGTGAAGTTTTGGTTTCTGATAGCAATGATTGATAAAGTCATTGTATGTCCATATTTTTGGAATATTATAAAGCCGTAAAACAGAACAAACAGGAACTCTACTAATAGACCTAGAGAATTGCCATGAACACATTTGAATGGGAAAGATAAGATATAGAAGAGTGTGAATAATATAATTCTGTTTGCTAAATAAGAAATAGAAAAAATGTAGACATGTGTACATATATACATATATTTCTTTTCTTTTCCTGTTTTTTTTTTTCACTTCCTGGGATCAAACTCAAGACCTTGTGCTTGCCAGACAGGTGCCTGTGCTGCCGAGCTAAATCCCTGCCCATATTTCTATACATGTGTACCTCAGTGAGATTATATAATCACAAGTACAGTTTGCAGGGCTGCCCTGTAATTTGTCAATAAGAATTAGCAGGAAGTCGGAGCAAATGTGGAGTAAGAGAATCAAGAAAAATGGGGATCAAAAGTTTAAGATAAATGACAGCAAATACACACACAATCTGAACGCTTATTTTTCTATAAAATTATATACATCTACAGCTCTGACAAAATCCATCAGCAAATACGAAAAAACAGATGTAGGGTTCTAATCTTAGATATAGTGTAAATAATTAACGTTGGCTCATGGCTTCGAAGAGAAAGAAAGTGTAGGAAAGAAAGGATGCAAGAAAAGGCTCAGGACTGGAAGACAGCGGAATGTAGAGGGGAGGAGGTTGGAGGAGGAAGGCTTCTCAGGGAAAATGAGTTTTGTGTCACAGCCTGTGGCCCAGAGACTTCTAACAACCTCAGGCGGTTGTAGTCTCCCCAGCAAAGCTTTCCTCTTTAGTCAAGCAAAATGAGTGTTTCCCTTTTAGTATCATCTGCCGTATTGTGTGTGCTTGGATGCATGTCATTGAGCTATAATTATTTACATTTATTTTCTCTCTTTTGATCTTCCTGTCATCTTTCTTGTGATTTTAGAAAGCTCTGCATTTATCTCCGTGTCTTCACCTAGAAGGCGTCATGCAAATGCTTATCAAATGAGTAGTTTCAGCTAAATGGACAAGGTGGAAACTAAGTCCTCTCTCTAAGGCCACTCTGCTGCCATAAGAAGAATTTGTAAGTTACAGTGTGGAAGACTCCATCTGAAGGTCCTGAAACACTTACTTGCAACAGCTCAAAAAAGCATAGGTACCCCCCCTGAAAAGTATAGAGTGACAATACGTACTTAGGTTGCAGGGTCAAAAGAAAGGAGACGAGGTTCCTTTCTAGTACTTGGGTCAGTGTAGGTGTGAATCTCTACGTAAACCTAACACAGACTTAGGATGATGAAACCGTCCATTGTACTCGGTAAACAAATATTAGTGAGTACATTCTTTGTTTGCGGCATCGGCAAGTCCAGAAGTACTGTAGCTTAAGGAATCAAAACAAAATTAATCTCTCCTGCTGCAAGGGTCCAAGAAGTGATCTGTGCTATGGGACATGTTTACTTCAAGAAAAGAAAAACCTGGGTGGTGAGAAGCTGAACTCTTCCTTCTTGCTCTCTGTATTTTGACATCGCTTACGATCTTGTCTTCCTTGATGTTGGCATTTCAAAGTTAGGTCTCATAGATCCCTAAAGACAGAGTCCCAGAATTCTGAGAGGCTGGCAAGGCGCTTTCCCCTGCCCCATTCTAAGCCTAAATCATACTTCCAAGTCGCACATCTTCTCTTCCAGAGTCAGAGCACATGCCTAGCACTGTGTAAAAGCTTTTCCATAGTCACCACTTTATTCTCCTTATTCCTGATTGAAACCACCAGCTTCAGAGCTTAAATTGCCAATGTCTGGTTTTAATTCATTTAAAAAATACTAAATCTATTCAACAGTTTTGAGTTATAGGAGCAGGGTGATAAAGTGTGTGCCTTTCCATTTTAGGGACCTGTGTGCATAAATATCTCTAAGCAATAAAATCTTATAGTTTCAGTCTTTTCAAACGGTGAGTCCCCTAGATGAGGTTTAAAGTCTAAGAAAAATGTTATGTTTTAATAATGCAGCATTGCTTAACCATTTCAATCACTCCATTCGCATATTATTATGGTGCAAAGATATCTTCCCTTCATATTTTTTTTCCTCTTGCATGTGGTTTTGAAAACAGGAAGAACTTTCCAATACTAAAAATAGAATATCAATGAAGGTACTTCTCTCCAAGAACTATCTTGGAATAAACTGTGTGAACCCGAGCTCACTGGAAAAATACCCTTCGCAGGCACAACTAGAGCAGTAAAGATATTTGGCTTCCCTTAAAACACACTCATATAAGATATTAAAATCTGCAAATATGAACCGGCAAGATATTCTTTGGCCCAAAATTGCCAAGAGTAACTAATTGCGTGTTATAAGTACAATTTATGTCATCTATTGTTAGGTTGGAGTTCAATATAAATCTTAATTTGGCACCACTTTGGTATAGTTCCAATCTATTATTAGATAGATCAACTTCTCTTATTTAGAAATGTTTTATGTAACAATTTTCCAAAATAGTTTTTAATAAATTAACTGTCTGACAGGTTTTTTTCTCACCAAGATAATTAATTTTATATTTTCTCCCCATCATTAAATATTTTAAATATGCAAAGTCTGCTGGCATTTAGTACTGTCTGTCACAGCAGTGCCAAAAAAGCCTGCAGAATCTTGTTTTCAGAGATTTTGTTCACAAGCTTCCTTAATAGGGTATAATTTGCATAAAGTGAGCTTAACTTGATTACATATTTCTGATAAGATTTTCTATTTCTCAAGGCTGAGGTTGGGAGAAGGCATATGTGTCACCGCTGGCTGGGTTTCCTCCCTCTGGTGTAATGGCTGTCTGCCACCCAGAGCCTGTGACAATGTACTAATGTCATAAGAGAATTTGTCAGTGTTCCTTTGAACTCTGTAGTTGTACATTCCATAATTAATAAACTTATACAGACTTGATTTGCACACTCCAACCAAAGAAATGATAAGGAAGAAAGGGAAGAAGGGAGGGAGTGAGGGAGGAAGGAAGAAAGGGAGGAAGGAAGGTAGAAAAAAGGAAAGAAAGAAACAAAGAGAAAGAAAAAGAAGGAAAGAAAAAAGGAAAAAGGAAAGAAAGAAAGACAAGAAGCTCTTTATAATTAAATCTCCATACTCCGACTTCACAGTATTGGCACTAGACATACGCAAGATATATAATTAGAAAATATTTGAATTTTGGGAATCAACTCACAATAAAAGTTACTCTTGCTGCAATGAAGTATAAGGATGAAGTTCTAAAGTTCTAAAGTCCACAAAAGCTTACATGTTTTTCCTTTGTCTGCTCAGAAAAATTCCTTTAACAATGTCCATCGGACAAATATTTATTAACTACTAGTAACTAGACGCTACGTGCTTGAAGAAAGTGGCAAAAGAGAAACAAAGTACCACCCATTTCTGTCCTCTTGGAGCCTACCATATGATAAGGGAAATGTATATTGACTGTGTGATCATTTGTAAACTGGGATCAGCTGGAAAAAGGAATTACCAACCAATTAAAATCAATTTGATACTTGGAAATGGTAGTATTATTTGTGGTAGATGAAGGGGTTAGAGATATGTACAATTATCTCCACTCACCTGCTCACCACCTGGTGTCAGTTACAGTGACAATAAGCCTCAGATGGAATTCTGTCACACAAATGGTCATCAGGAGGGTGACATGCAAAAGTGGGGAAGAAATGCATTCAGAGAACCTGGTCTGTGAACTTGATGAAGTCCTAGCCCTCAGTCACTTGAGTGCAGACTGTGCTTTTCAAACGTTGGCATGCACAGAAAGCCCTGGAGGCCTCAGACAGTGAAGTCTGGAGAGGGGCATGGCATTCCACATTTCTAGCTGGTGCCCGGGTAGCTATCTCCACCCCATACTTCCAGCAGCCCAACTCTGAGATGCTCTGATAAAACACATGTCTGAAAAGTTTCCTTTGAATTAATATGATGTTATTCCAGTACCAGGACTGAGCAATCAGCATCCTCTGTTAGCGTCTGGACCCGGAACCAGACGGGCTCCTAAGCCGAAGGCATCTTTCCAAAGAGTTGAGGCAGTTTCTTGTTCAGTCCTTTACTTTATTTTTACGATTTTTAGGCAGTTCATATTTTTTAATGCCATTCATTAAATGAAAAAAAAATCTTTTAAAAATACAGTTTTTCTGTATCAAGCCCTCTGGTGGATTAGAAACAAAGACAGTTGAAGCTTTGGATAGATGTGTTTAGAGTATAGATATTGAACTAGTTTTTGAATGCTCTCTAATTACACTTTTAATGTGTATTTTAGACTGAAGCCCTTCTGCTATGAATTAAACTCTCCCAAGATGGAGATTAAGATAGACTTATTGTGCGTGTTGAAGTATTTATAGTTTATAGACAATATAAATTGTCTGTAACCTAAGTTCTGTTCATGTGTAGATTAAAGAAACTGGGAGTGGCTTCCCTGGGGACAGCAAAGCCTGTCCTGTGACTACAAAGGATCAGTGGCTTACAGCTTCTAGGCCACTCATGATTATGGGGGTCACAGCAAGGCTTCCTCTGTGGGCAAAGGAACACAGCTCTGGATTCCTCTTTCCCTTAGGAACCAGCCTCTCAGTCCTGGAATATACCCTGTAACTAGGACTCTAGTCCCCTCTGTGATTAAACTGAAACACTGATTTTTCTCATCATTCACATTTGTCCTTTACCTAATGCATTGTGCTCCACTCAACACCTGGAAAAATGGATGCTTAATGCCCCTCTGGTTGCTAAGGAAATACCTGTGTCTTCTAGGAAAGAAATTCACACCGATCCAGCTAAGGAAACCAAGCATTAGTCAGGAATAGGCATTTTTCAGCAGTAGGAATCTTTGCATTTGATTCAAGTGTTGCTTTTACATCTCATTCAAATTCACATGGTTTAAGATTAAACCTGTTGATGGATGACAATTATTTTGATGTATTCACAGAAAACAGTACTGCTAAGTGGCAATAGCATAAACACAGATTGTAATGAATGCATTTTTAATTTGGAAACGTTTGTATTACATCAAATATGTATTCCATCGACTTTGTCCTTAAAGCAAGTCTCTAGTAGTATGTTTTATTACATTTTTTTCTGACAAATGTAATTGAAGTTAGTTCAGAATGCGATTATGCAGAAAGCACACAGATTCGTCCATTTTGTACCATATGCCTTTAACTCATTGCCTAGAGAGTACACTCTTTGAATCTTTTCCCTTGGATGCAAATTTTTCATCATGTGTCCATGCTCACCCAGGTTTATTTCCTGATATCCCTGCCCTGCCAACTCTCTGCATAAAGGGTGAGCGAACAATGAATTAGGAATAGGAAAGGGTATGCAAAATGTTGCAGATTGGCTTCTGGGGCAGAGTTAAAGTCTTAGTTTGTTTGCAGAGGTAATGAGTGTTCTGAAATGCAAATTCATCACCTTCAAAATTTTATTTAACCTCAAATGACAACAAGATTATCTATCTATCTATCTATCTATCTATCTATCTATCTATCTCTGTATCTTTACACATACACACAATATTCGTCTTCACCTTAATAAAGATAAATGTCCAGACTAAAGTTATTGGAGATAAGCATGGGAAGAGCTCTTGGATACACATCTTATCTCCACAAGTCTGGATTGTACTACTGGTTATAAAACACCATGTAGTAACATTAGTATTTGAAAAATGAACTCATCTTTTACTATGTGAAGATTTACTGGCTTAGATAATAAGATCTTTAGTAACGAAGAGAAAATTTTACTAGTTTAACTATTAATTCTGTCTCTTAACCTTGGAGCAACAGAATTAACCACAGTCATGTCCAGTGCCATGCCACGCACGTCTCTGGACTCCTGGGTCTGCCCCCCACCTTGGGATTCCACTCTGTTATCTCTGTGACCTGTACCAGGCTTGCTCAGAACTGTTACAGGCTAGGAATAGAAACAGCTTCAAGAAATGCTTAGATAAACTCAGGGATGGGCAGTGTAATTAATTATTAAGGGAAGCGGGCATGGTTTGTGTTACCTCACTAGCCTTTTCGTGGCCAAGATCAGAGACAATAAACATGCTAGTCTGACAAATTATTATCAGAGGCAAAAAAAAAAAAAAGAGGGTCTGCACGGACTGACCTGAGGAATGAACAGTTTTATGACCTTTTAAATCACCTTCTATTTCTAAGAACGGTAGCAAACACTTAATATCTTGAGTAGATTGGCTTAAGCAGTTTAGACTAAAGTCAGCCAGGAGAAGCATTCATCATGACTGATCCAGGCCGGATGAGATCTTGAAACACCAGGCTGCTAAAACTGCTAAGGTGCACCCACAGCTTCAGTTAAAAATGTAACTGTGCGATATTAATGTGATTGACTGTTTATGCAACTATTTTTTTTTACAGTCACAAATTTAAACATTAGTTTTGATAGATACATGCTAGTTCATTATCCAAGCCTACTTTTCTATAGGATTGCCATAGTCCATAATAAAATTTTTAAAAATCATTGTTAGTAATGGTGTTATTGACTACAAGGGACTATAAAAGCGCATGCTGGCTTTACCAATTGGTAGCTAAGCCTGATATCATTGACTCACATTTAGCACTAGACCACTCAGTGAGCAAAAAGCCAACATGAATTTGAAACACAACCATTGCAGTGTCCAGGGATATCATGGGTTGGTTAAGTGGAGTGGTCCAGAGCAGTTTGCCCTGGCATCTCAGGATGGGTGAGTTCCAAGACCAGGGAAAACTTGAGAGGCAAGAGAAGAGAAATCCTCTGTTTCAGCTCTCTGCTACGGCTCAGGTCAGAGATGGAGAACCAAGGTAGGATCAACGGAGAAACAGGAAAGAAAACACTGGGAAAAACCACAGAGGCAGGAGACCAAGTCAAAATCAATGAAGATTATAAGGCCCGTCCTGTGTATCGCTCCCTTACTGCAGTGTGTTGTCCTGGATTTCCTTATTACATCAGGAGCTTTGCATGCAGACAAGAGATTAAGAACTACCTGCCCGACCACACCAAGTCTTCATGGAGTTGTGCTTGTGGGATCACAGATTTTGCAGAGAATTTAATTCTCCCCAATTTTTCCATTCTGAATGTGGATTTCACTGATGCTCACTAGGGATTTCATACAGATAATGAAGTCAGGAAGTGAGATACATTTTTTGAACGAGTAAGTAAATGAATTTTAGTTCTTTTCAAGGCTCAGCACAAATTCAAGATATTAGATGTAAGTGT
>RJWM01011098.1:0-60975 GCA_004363535.1 Dasyprocta punctata | reverse complement strand
CATCCTCAATTCTCCTGGATGCTTCTGGGTTCCAAAGCCTCATCACACTTTTCTCATCTAACTTCATCTGGGGTCAGTGTCCTCCCGTCCATACCACCTGGTAACTTCTAATAATAGGTATTTTCTTCCACCCACAGCTTTCTTTTATGCTTTTCTCCTGGCAGTTCAGGAGAGGAGGTTGCTCACCATGACCACCAAGTCAGTGACAGAGGAAGTGCGTGGTACTGATACGGCTTGAAACATCTTCCATTTTCCCTTCTGCCAGGCCAAATCCTTCCCATTCTAAGGCTTCACTCAGGAACAGCTGTTCTAGAAAGCCTGTCCTGAGCTTCCTAGTCAAAACTCATTCCTCTCTCAGTAATATTCACAGAAATTTATATTTAGCACATTTTGTATTTCAGTTATTTGTGCCTAAGACTACAATATGATGTCAGACATCTCTTTTTGGAGGCACCTAGCACAGAACCTTGTCCTCAGTGAATGCTTGATACAAGTTAGTAGCTCAATATGCAATAGTTAAAATATGAAACCAGTCTAGATGTCCATCAATCAAGAGGCAAATGTAGTATTAGCCAGCCATAAAATAGAGCAGTCATTTATAGAAAAATGATGAATTTTGAGACAATAATGTTAAGTAAAATAAATCATACACAAGGTTAAATATTGAGTAGTTTTTCTTATAGGAGCATCCCAAGATATAATAATTTAAAGAGAAAAATAAAAGAAAGATGGTAACAAAAATAAACAGGTTAAGCCAGGCACAGTAGCACACACCTATAATCCCAGCACTCAGGAGGCTGAGACAGGAGGATCATTGCAAGTTTGATACCAGCCCGGGCTACAAAGTGAGCTCAAGGCCAGCCTTAACTGCATAGCAAGTTTTTGTCTCAGAAAACAAAAAACAAAAAAATAAATAAAATAAAGCAAAACAAAGTAAAATCAAGAAGCAGACATTTTAGAGATGGAGAAAAGAATCTAGGGAAGCAGAGAGGTGGAAAGGCTGGGAAAAGACATTAAAAATAATCAAAACACTATATTTATACTACTAAATGTCCAAAATGAATGTAATTATTGCATATCACAAACATACTAATAAAGACAGGAATCATTACTTTTTGTGTTCTTAAAAAAACAGAATTGACTTTACTTAAACTGAAATTGAAATTTAAACTCACAATTTAAAAAACTTTCAGCCACTGGTAGCAATCATAGGATGGGTCAGTCACCCCAAATATTATTGAAAGAAAACTGAGATTTAATGTCCTGCCAAACAAGTCACATAACATACTGATGACCATGAAAGACCATAAGCAAATTATTCTCACTGATGTAAGTCCTTGATTATCTACAGAAAATACCATGGAAGAAATTCCTCCTCTAATGAACAAATTGGGATATTCCCCATTTATTCTGTATGTGATACATTTAAATATTTCATGCTAATGATAGGGGAAATGGAGAGTAGAAAGTAATTTATATCATATTCTTTCACATCTTCTAGAACTGCATATGAAAACAAATGACTGGAATAGCCATTATATTTGGTCTAAAAATACCATTTCTAAACATTCTAACACATAGCATATATTAGTAGAGACTACTACCTAGGACACTTAAATATTAGAATTTGCAATGGAAAAGATAGCTGAATAGTCAAAGGAAACAAACAAGACTTCCAAGAAGGTGACACAGCAGAAAAAGAGCCTTCCTGAGATTTGGTGTCCAGGAATATAGCAATGTGAGGAAGAGAATAAGGAGGGAAGTGGGTCCCTGTGACCCAGGAAAGATCTGAAGCAAGAATTGAACCCCATGTGGAGAGTGAAGAGAGAAAACTCAATGAAGAAGGAGGAGGAGGTAGGTGGTGCTTTCTCCCTCAGACCAAAGTCACTGTATGGCAGAGGCTGCTTAAATCTGCAGATGCTCAATGACTGCTGGAGACCGCAGAGGCTTCCACAGAAGAGAAAATCAGTGGAGCAGAGTGGTGGACTGCAGTGGACAACAGTGGCTGTGAGCTGTTCCTGTTGGAATTTCCCCCAAGAGAGGGACATTGGCTGGGAGCCATCTTAGAGAGAGGCAAACTGAGCTTGGGACTCGAACGGCTGCTGGCTCCACCTAGTAGCTCCCAGCCAATTTCAAAACCACAGCAGGCCCAGGGGCTGCTGAAGGTTGGGCATATCTGGTCCCAGCCTTGCAGCCAGAAGTCAACCTGAACTTCAGTGGAAATAGAGGTGCTGGCTCACTGGGATTACCCACTGCCCCACTGTGGAGCTGCTGCTGGCTTGCTAGGATTGATTGACTTGGTTCTGGACTATATCTGCCCATGTTGTGTACCAGTGGCAGTTGACACAACTTTTAAGGAAATATTTTTCCTCTTTTTCTTTATTTTCTATCTCTCTTGTTTTTTTGATTGTTTGTTTTGTTCTTTATTCAGTTTCTTCTTACTTTTATATGAGTGCGAACATGGTTTGTAGTTTTTTGTTGTTGTGATCTGTTCTTCTTTTTATTTTCTCTTTCACTCTTTCCCTCCTATCTTCTGCATCGTTTTCCAAAGTTTGTTTGATCTTCCTTTGTGCTCCAGGTTTGCTTCTAATTGCGTCCTTTTCTTCTATCACTTTCTTTTTCCCCCTAACCCTTTGAAATTTTCCTTGCCTGAGGATAAAATTGTCATATTGAAGGTTTATTTCCATCATATAAGCTTCTGGTTCATTTTAGATTTTTCTCTATGACTGCAAATCTAGTTCATACAATTAAAGGTGGCAAATTTTTTTTTTTGTGGCACCGGGAATCGAACTCATAGCCTCGCACCTGCCAGACAGGCACTTACACCACTGAGCCAAACTCCCAGCCCTAGTTTTTCGAGGCAGGGTCGCACTATGTAGTTCAGGCCAGCCTTGCGCTCACGTTGTAGCCCAAGCAGACCTCGAACTCACAACGCTCCGCCTACCTCAGCCTCCCGAGTGCTGGGATTAAAGGCGTCTGCCACCATGCCCGGCTAAGGTGGCAAATTAATAATTACAAAATTTGGGTGTTTTCTAGGCTGTGTTTGATGCCATTGTAATTGCTGATTGTACCACTTCAGTCAAAGAGACATAATTGTTCTAACCAGTTGTTTTTCCTGGTGTACCTAAGGATCATAAAAAACACTATAGGTCAGGGCCAAAGAATCAGGGGCTAGTGTCAGTAGGCAACAATTTCTCATCCCAAACAAACAGAAGGTGGGATCTTGCAAGAGACTCAAAACACAAAATCCAGCTACAGCTGGAAGCCACCTCTGAGAAGTAGTCATTTCCTAAAAGTTCTTGATACTGGCAATGAAACTACTCACCATAAGCAATTTACAAGCATCAACTCCAGAATTAAACTAAAAAAAGAAAAGAAAATGAGAAGACCCTTAAACAAGATGCAACCCCAGACATCCAGTACCCCAAAGGCAAACCCAGGGGGCAATGAGGTGTGACAATCTGAAAGTCTCTCACCTGGCCTCTCTGAAGTGGTAACAGCAAAACAATTGAATGAGGCTCTTGAGAAAATCAAATCAAAAATAATTTCTCAGATAACTACAGACATGGTGATCATATAGAAAGATATGCTTACTGACTCTAGAGTAGACAGAGATAAAAGAAATAGAAGAGCTTAGGGAAATGATGGAAACCATGAATGCCCAACACAGGAAAGAAAGGGAATCCATAAAATGGATTAAAAAATATCCAGGAGATTAAAAATTCCATTCAAAGTACATGCAGCAGAATGAGCCAATGTGAGGATGGATCTCAGATATGGAAGACAGGATTGCGGTTAGTAATCAAAAAAACAAAATATTTCTTAAAGACAGTAAGAGACCACACAAAATCAATACAGCAGCTGCTGGATGATGCAGATAAGAATAACGTAAGATTGATCAGAATCCATGAAAAAGCAGGAGATAATGCAAATGACATAAAAAACCTGTACACAGACATTATGGCAGAAAATTCTCTGGCAGGGAAAAAGACTGACATACAGATAAGTGAGACATATAAAATTCCAATTAGCCATGATCAAAAAACTACAACAAGGCATAAAATAGTCAAGATTTCAGAAATTCAACACAAGAATAGAATGCTAAAAGCTGTTAGGAAAAGAAAAAAATCACCTATACAAGAAAACCCATCAGAATCATGGAAGATCTCTCAACAGAAGTCAAGGAGAGCTTGGAGTGAAGTATTTCAAGCCCTAAAAGAAAACAACCTCAACCAGATTGACATACCCCACAAAGCTATCTTTCAAAACTGATGGAGAGAGCCGGACATGGTGGCACATGCCTTTAATTCTAGCACTCGGGAGTCTGAGGCAGGAGGATAATTGTGAGTTTGAGACCAGCCTGGGCTACGAAGTGAGTTTAAAATCAGCCTGAACTGCATAGTGAGACTCCATCTCAAAAAATAGGGCTGGGGATTTAGCTCAGTGGCATAAGCACCTGCCTGGTAGGTGCAAGGTTGTGAGTTCAAACTCCAGTACCAAAAAAACAAAATTGATGGAGAAATAAGATACTTCCATGACAAAGAACACCTGAGGAAATTCATGAATACCAGCACTCAAATATAATTCTAAAGGACATTTTAGAAAGAAATAGTAAGGATTACAACTCCATAAATCCCAGTAGAATGAATACACCAGGCAAGGCAAACAATTAAACAGAGGGAGGAATAAAAAGAGAGGGTGCCAACAAAAGGAAAATAACACAACAAGCATAAGTCAGTACATATCAATTATAACCATCAGTCTTAATGGTCTCAATTCACCAATCAAAAGAAACAGAGCAACAGAATGGATCAAGAAGCAAGATCCAACAATATGCTGCATACAAGAAAAAAACTTAATTTAAAAAGAAATTCACAGACTGAAAGTCAAAAGATGGAACAATACTCCATGTGACAGGAACCCCTCCTCCCCACAAATAAAAAAAAGGAGTAGCTATTCTAATTCTAGACAAAGTGGATTTCAAGCCAAGACTGATAAAGAGAGACAAAGAAGGTCACTATATCCTATAAAGAGAACAATCTAAGAGGAAACATAACAATCATTAACATATATGCACCAAATACCAGTGCACCCAACTATATAAAACAAATATTAATGGACATGAAAAATCAAAAATCAAATAAGCACTAATACAACTTTAATAGGAGACCTCAGTCACCCCGTCACAAATACATAGATCAATTAGCCAAAAAATCAACAATGAAATATTAGAACTGAACTAAAACTTTTGAAGAAATGGACTTAGTACATGTCTAGAATATTCTAACCCATAACATCAGAATACACATTCTTCTGAGCTATACACAAGACATTCTGCAAAATATATCACATCTTGGCTCACAGAACATGCTTAAGTAAATGCAAATGAATTGAAATTATCCCACACATATTATCAGACATACTGCAATGAAATTAAAAATCAATGGTAAAAGGAACCAAAAGAACTTTATAAACACATGGAAATTAAATAACATTCTGCTGAACAACCAATGGGTCACAGATGAAATTAAAGCAGAAATCAGACAGTTTCTACAACTAAACAACATTACCAGTACAACTTACCAGAATATATGGGGCACAATGAAAGCAATCCATTGAGGGAAATTTATAGCAGTGAATACCCATATCAGGAAAACAGAGCAAGTGCAAATAAACTACTTAATGCTAAACCTCAAGCTTCTAGAACAATAAGAGCAATTCAAGTCTGAAACTAATACAGGGGAGGAACTTATTAAGAGTCAAATGAATTAATGCAATTGAGACTATGAAAACATACAAAGAATCAATGAATCAAATAGCTGGTTCTTGTAAGTTTAAATAGAATTTAAAACTCCTTTTCTAACTTTATCAGAAAAAGGAAAGAAAAGACTAAAGTCCATGTAGTTAGGAATGAAAAGGGTGAAATCACAACAAAGCCTGCAGATATCCAGAAAGTCATCATTACTCACTTTGAAAACTTACATTCTAGTAAGATGGAAAATGTAGAAGAAATGGACAGATTCCTAGATACTAAGAATTACCAAAGCTGAATCAAGAAGATATAAAAATTCTAAATAAACCAATATTACTCAAGGAAATTGAAACTGTAATTAAAAGTCTACCAACAAGGCCAGAAATTAAGCTCAGCAGCATAAGCGCCTGCCTGGCAAGTGCAAGGTCCAGAGTTCGAGTCCCAGTACCAAAAAAACAAAACAAAACAAACAAACAAAAAAATGTATCAACAAAGAAAAGCCCAGGATCTGCTGGATGCTCTGCTGAATTCTGCAAGAAATTTAGAGAAGACTTAATACCACTCTTTCTCAAACTCTCTAATGAAATCACAAGGGAAGCAACTCTCCCAAAATGATTCCTGGAAGCAAGCCAAAATGGTTCCTGATAGCAACACCAGAAAAGTATCTAACCAATAAAGAGAACTACAGGACAATCTCTCTACTGAACACACATGCAAAAATCCTCAAGAAATTAGTGGCAATCAATACAGTGAATCATCAAGAAGATTATATACCATGACCAAGTAGGGCTCATTCCAGGGATGCAGCATGACTCAATATATGCAAATCAATAAATATAATACAGCATATTAACAGATCCAAGGACAAAAACCTATATGATGTGTTTAAAAGGGAAGGGGAACTAGGGAGGAGCTTGGAGCAAAGGAAGGAAGGGAAAAGAAAAAAAATGATGGGAAAAGAAGGAAAAATGGAAACAATGCTTTTGTAAATAAGGAGAGAAAGACAGGCTGAAGAGAGGGGAGGGGAATTGGGATAAAAGGAATTAAGTTATACTGTGTATGAGTACAAATTCCCTACAATGAATGTGATCACTATGTATACCTAAAATGTACCAATAAATTAATAAAAAAAAGAAAACAAAGTTACACACACACACACACACACACACACACACACACACATTTTTACAAGACAAGAGGAACCAGATCATCTTAACAAATCAAGAAGAAAATCCCACCTACCTGGTGACTGCCCGGGTGCAGATGGTAACAAGAAAACAGCCAGCCACAATCATCCAGCCCCAGCCTCCATCTGGTGGGGACGTGGACCCAGCTGTATTTACTTTTGCCATGATTTCAATTGTTTTTCTTCTTTTCCAAGTTACTCCAACAACAAGTTATGATCTTGGAAGAGTCTGCTGCCAAGTGTCTTCCTGTTAGCATTCAAGGCTGGCATAGAATGCTACCTGGCACATGGTTTATTGGCCATCTAAAACCAACATGTGGTCATATTTATATTTTATTGTTATGTCCAAAGGTGAATTTTTCATTTGGTAAGAATTGATTGCTAGTTTCCTATTAATATGATTATTTGTAACCAAATGTGGGTGTGACCTTCACTTGACTCTAACCAACGAAACAACACAGGTGATGGGACACGACTCCCATGACCACATCAAGTTATATAAGACTCAGTCTTGCTTCTCTCACTTTCCCACAGGGTTTGAAGAAATAAACTGCCATGTTGCACGTTGCCCATGCAGAGGGCCACTCAGCAGAGAAATGTGGGCAGCATGTGGGAACAGAGGGCAGCCCCTGACTAACGGGAAAATGAAAAAGGGAAAAATGTATCAAGATCTAGGATGTACCTATATCAGTTCCCCACAATGAATATATTTATTATGCTTTGCAAACATGGATTCTTTTAAAAGTGGGAAAAAAGAAAAAAAAAGTTAAACTCTCAAGTGAAGATCCCTAGTTGCCCCTCCAGCTAAAAGTAGTCTGGCTAACACCCACTGCAGGTTTGTGAGGCTATCACCCAATGACCACGCTATACTATGACTTGATTCTGGTGCCCTAGAATTTGCAAGATAAATTGTCCCTTAAGGTGTTCCTCAGTATGTTGAATAACCTTCTTGCTTATAGTTAAGGACTCATTTTTAAGGGACAAAATGAGAGTTTTGGTTAATGCTTTTTCTTCTAGATTGAGCAAATAACCCAGTTGTTGATACAATTTTATAAAGATTGCCAGAAAAAACCTGATCACTAATGAAATAAAATATCATTTTAAGTTCCCAACAATCACAGAATGTAGGTATTATTACCCGTTTTATAGGCAAAGAAACTTGGGCTAGAAAGATTAAGTATTGTGCCCAATTATTGTTAATACTGTTAAGCCCCTTAGTGTGATGGCAAGGCCACTTTCCCTGACAAATATCATACACTGCTTCCACCACATTTCCTCATTGCTTGGTACAAATTCATAAATATTTTTGTCAAGTATTACACATATAGCTCTTGCTGGTGACACACTCAACAGATGACATGAATTTCTGCCTGATACAGCTAAATGCAGTTCTTTAAAATTACTGACTTCTTTATTGTAGAATTATCTGTAGTTTCAGGATAAACCCAGTCTCCCAAAGGAGTCACCAACACCCCAGAGCCTCAGGGTTAGTCCGTCCAACATATAACTTTGTTTTATGGACAAGCAGTTTTAGCAGTCGACTGCTTTCTTCCCCCAAATTTAAACACTCTAAGAAAGATTCTTCATTAGATTCCCATGCTTGTAGTTTCACTTTTATATATACTGCTTCTTGCAACAGATTTCACACGTCCGCCATGGGTTTTAATTAGGTAGCTGTCACCTCCTTCCAGTGGACATTGTTTCAAGGAATGAGCTGTGATTGTTCTCTTCTTTCCTTTGTCAGGGGATGATGAGGGACGGGGTGTGAAGTAACTCTATCCAGTGAGCCATGAGGAGATATCCTTCAGGAAAAGGCACAGGAAAAAACTAGCCTCTCTTCTTGTAGACACTTCGAATCTGGACATTATACCTAAAACTACAGTAGCTAGTTCGTCACATGAAGGAAGCTTGCCTGAGAACAAAGTCGGTGAGCCAAGGACTGCATGAGAGACAATGAAAAGAACCTAACACGTTAGTGACTTCATTGATCTGCTGAATTAGCCAACCAGGAGCCACACTCTCTAAGCTGTTAGGTAATAGGACATTTGTTTGTTTGTTTTTAATATTCCTTCATGACTTCTTTTTTACTTTATTTTTTAATATCTTTTACTTATTAGTACATATTTGTAGCACATAATGTTTATGTTCCTTATGGAAATGATACATCTTAATTCCTTTCTTCATCCCCTTCTCCCTCCCTCTCTTACTCTTCTGTTGATTCTCTTCCTTTTTTTCTGTATGTGTTTGCAGTACATTTTATTTACTGTTCAAAACAGTTGAGATTTTTGTTACTTCTCCCAAAAGAATCCAAACAGATCTATTCCCTGACAGTGGTGTGCTGGGGCCAGCTCCAAAGGCCTGACATTCCCACTCTTTGTTCAGTCATATTGATGGCCATGATAGATGCATTTCTATTACAGAAACCATAAACTGGCAAACTATACATCAAAGCTTTTATATCTTGCAAGAGAACCAGTTGTTAAACACTAGTATACTGATGCAACCTCAGAGTAACTTAAAGTGTATACAACAAACACTTCTAAGAAATATTAATTAAAGCCAAAAAACTAAGAAAGAATTTAAACATCTATTGTGAGCTCCCAATTTAATTATCTTGTTACCTTTTCAATGATGTAATTTGGCTGTCTTTTAGGGTTGGGATTGGCAAGTTACACCCCTCAAACAAAATATGGATCCTGCCTCTACTGGTAAATAAAATTTCATTGGAACACAACTACATTCTTTCCATTTGTCTTTGGTACCTTGAATACTTGAAACAAAGACTACATGGCCCACGAAGCCTGAAATATTTATTACCTGGACTTCTACAGAGAGTTTGTAGGCCCCTGTTCTAAGGTGTTTAGAAATGATTCCAAATATTTACTTATTTTGTTAGATGATGCTTTTGTTCTGGAACTTGTTATTTTGTTTTGATTTTTTGTTGAAGAGTGCAATATCTTACAAGAAGCCCTATGTGGAAACTTAGCTGAACAGCATGTCCCTCTCCTCAGGAATGATTTCCGTCAAACCTTATCAGATCTCACATGTGAGTCACTGACTCAACTACTGCGTTAGTCAGCTTTCTGTTCCTGTAACAAATACCAGAGATATTCAATTTATAAAGAGAAAAAAATTTACTTTGACTCACAGTTTTGGAGGTTTCAGTCCTTTTTTGGATTTGAATATATTATTTTTGGTCAGGTAGAGGGGAGCACATCATTCCAGAATAATAATATAATTTGAGGGGTCAAGAATTAGAAAGTTATTCACATTCACTGAACAGAATCTCATTTCCGCAAAGTTATCCTTAAAAAGTAATTCATCAAAAAGACAAAAAAAAAAAAAAAAAAAAAAAAAAAAAAAAAAAAAAAGAAAGAAAAAAAGGCCAGATGTGGTGGCTCACGACTGTAACCCCAGCACTCGTGAGGCTGAGACAAGAAAATCGTTGCAAGTTCGAGACCAGCCTGGGCTGCAAAGTGAGCTCAAGGCCTTGTCTCTAAAAGACAAAAAAAGAATAATAATAATAATTTAACAGAAAGCAAACACTGTGGGAAAATAATAATAGATATATCATGGGTAACTATAGTATAGTAACAACCTAACAGCTCACTGAATGGGAAGTGTTTAGAGAATGGTGATACCTTAAATAAATGCAACAGAATATATACTTTTAAAATTATGACACATTAAATAAGTAGCATTTAGCCCTTTATAACACAAAGAAAATATTCTAATGTGGAAAACACAATGCAATATTAAAGCAAAAAGATTGAAGCTGTACATACCTTGTGAAGGAAGCTACTGCATGCTGGTAACTGTCATGAAAACTATAAAGACTATTCAGTATTTTAGTATTATTAAGTTATTATTCATCTCCAAGTTATATTAAATGTCACTATATAGTTTTTTTCTGAGAAAGACATTCTAGGTTTACTCCTGTAGTATATATGTGAACACAAAATCTCTTTCATATGGCTTCTTCAGGACTAAAAATAACTATATCATTCATTAATAATGCACATTGAAAATTAGGTGATTTTTTAAGAAGAGCATACTAAGCAACAATCCCTGGACAAAAAAAGTTCATTACTTTATGAAAATACTAAGCATCATTAATTTTCATTTTTGCTTCTGCTAAACCCAGATGATTCTCTTTTCATTTGTTTTAGTTAGGCATCCTCCTTTAGTGTTCCCACATTTTACTTAAGAATAGATTTATGAGAAAATCTCAAAAAATACAACTGCATAAATCTGAATTAAAATACAAGTAATAAATGCAATATCGGTGTAGTGACAGTATGATGAACAAAGGTCTATTATAATTCAGAACCAACATGGGTACAGGACAGAACAAAGAACATCCTCACAGGATTCCAGGGTGGCGAAAGGACCTCTCTGAAAACATCTGTATGCCAAGAACTGTTCACCATTACTCATGGATTGTTTTACTTAATCCTCATGATTTTCAGAAATAAAGGCTACTCAGCCCTTTCACAATGGTGAAACTGAAGCTCAGAGAAATGAAGGGAGCTGCCTGACAACACTATGTCTGAATACATGGTGACAAGTAGCTCTGGCTAACGTTGGATGACACACTTGCACATCTGCCTTTGAGATTTCAAAACATTACTGGCATTTCTGTCAACTGCTGCTCACAAAACAGTGGATGTGAGTTTCAGTCATAATGGATCATTTAATAGATTTATCAGTATTCAGAAGAAATGTGCAAGTTAGGCAAGGGGAACCTAGTTTCCCAGTGATATTGGAGTAGCCTACCATTCCCCCACGACATTAACCTGAGAATTCTTGTGAATAATTAACCTGTGTGACATTAGACAAATACAACAGGAAAGTTGCATACCTAATAATATACCTACAATGGAAAGCAAAGAAAGCATTTACCACCAGGCAATTCTTCACTTTACTAATGAGTCTTCAGTTTGTTTCATTTTGACACCAACAACTATTATGATGCCCTTGTAAGATTATTTCTTACAGTGCAAGTTCAGTGATACTCTCAATTTCAATTTATCCTGCTTGCGTTAAAAGATCATTTGCGGAGAATTCGTGATGACACTCAGTAACTTTTCCACAAAGCATCCCATTTGTAGGGTAACTTTTTAAGGTCACCCTCAGTGATGGTTCATGAAGTGATCCCAGTTATTAGTGGAAAACTTACAAATTTCGTATATCAGCTGTTAAGCACCTGTATAGAAGGGAAGAGTGGCACAGCATCTGCCTGTTCTGGAAGGATCCAGCACTCACTTTCCATTGATCTTTCCTTCCTCTTCCCAGGGTCTTAACCTTTCACAGTCCTTCTACTTTTAAGTTAGTTTGCCACCACAAAAGAGGTAAAAGGATGTAAGAGGAAAACATTAAGAGTGGAAATCAACAACTAGGTCCAAGAACAACTACAAGAAGTGGTTGGAAAGTACGGTTTTTGCATTTAAAAAAATTATTACAGTAAAAGTCACAGGCCATTAATCTCCCTCGTAATATTCTCCCTTGCTTTGAACACGCTTATACTATTGTTCCTGTCACTTTCTAAAGCAGTTTGGAAGTCCTTTTTCATGAGTGTCTTTAGTAGTGCTGTCTAAGTCCTAAATCAATTCAAAATGTGTACCTTTCATGGTCATTTGGACTTTGAGAAAGAGCCAGAAGTCTCACAGTGCTAGATCAAGTGAATAAGGTGAATGAGGACACAAAGCAATGTTGTTACAATCCTGCCTTTCCATCTGATGGCACTTGGCAGCAGCATTCATGAATTTTTTTTTAATCACAGCTTCTAAAGACACAAAAGAGGACTTCAGGATCTGCTTCAGAAAGTGATAACAAGGTTAGGGTAAGTGTGATGGAAGCAAGGGGAAGTATTTTGAGAGGAATTAATGGCAATGCATCTTTTTTATTAAAACTTTTTAATTTAAATATTCATCATATATTGTGATCACCCCTTGTATTTCATGGTATGATCCTACATGAATCACTTCCTCTCTGCCACTATTTCCTAATTTGTAAAACCAGAAAAGTGAATTTCTGATGTCTCTCCTCTAAACTGTGTGACTATTAAGTGTTTTCTACTATGTAAATCAATAAATTTTAATTGACTTTACCCTTCTTTATTTTTCAAGAATCATGAAACTTGACCCCTCTCTCCAAATTTCTGAAAGTTTCCTGTACTACAAGTAATATTTTTGAAATAGCTTCTGGTGTAGTGCCCTATATTTTATTTATTTATTTATTTATTTATTTTGGTAAACTAGTTCTCTCAGTTTCTTCTGTCACTGAAGCTAAACTAATGAGCTTACGGATATAGGAAATGGGAGGATAGTTCCCACGCAGGATAAATACATCTGCAGGTGAAGAATCAGGGGACTGCGTTGTAAGGAAAGCTCCCATCACACAGAAAGGGGAAACAGAGGCCCACTCGGGGAGTAAAGGGAAAGGTTTCTAAGGTAAAGATCCCCAACCCTCTGGCCAGACTTTACAGTCTGTGATCTGTTAAGAATGAGACTGCACAGCAGGAGGTGAGCAGCTGGTCAGCAAGCCACTTCACATTGCTACCCAAGCTCCACCTCTCGTCAGAGCCGCAGCAGCCTCACATTCTCATAGGAATTCAAACCCCACTGTGACCTGCACATGTGAGAGACATAGGTTCCATTCCTATGACAATCTAATCCTGAAACTATGCCCCTTTGTACATTCCCAGTTTGTGGAAAAACTGTCTTCCACAAAAACAGACCCTGGTGCCAAATGTTGGGGACTGCTGTTTTAAAGAAATGATGAGTTACCTAATTTCTCAGAGCAAGTATTTCTTTCCCTGAGTCTTGACCAGTCACAGGCCTCTGGCACAAAGGAAAGTGCTCCCCTCAGCTACCTAGATTGTGGGGGAAGGTATATGTTATAGTTATATTCCTATGGCCCCACCAAGCCTCACGTAATCATTGCATGGATGCAGCTGTGTCTAGTGTTTGTGATTGGTTTGTTGTCTGGGGCTGGGATTGATGGTGTGAGTGCTGCACCTGCTCAGGGGTGGAGCCAACATACAGTGGAAGGGTGGGAAGAAGACATGTCTCCCCTCTCTTGCTGGTTTACCTTGCTGTTTGGCAGCTGCCATGAATGGCTGCCCTGCCTTGCAGCCAGCTGAATATGGGCTGAAACCTCCAAGAATTGTAAGAAATAAACCTTTCCTTCCCTAATTTTGGGTGTCATTTATTCTGTCTCAACAATGAGTGAAAAGTAACCAAGACAGAATTTGGTACCTGAGGAGTGAGGTCTTTACTGTGACTAAACTTGACCATGTGGTTTAAGAGCCTTTGGGAATGGCTTGTGGAAAGAATCTGGAAAGGTTCAGAGACATTGCCTGAAAGAGTGGTGCTGGAACAGCTTAGGCTGTTCTATATAGGAGATTCTGGTCAGAGCTCTGAAGACCAGAAGACTGATAAAAGGCCTGTCAGTAAAGACCAGGCTCAAGAGGTTTCTGCTGGGAATAAGGACTGCATTAGTTGTTGGGCTCCACGCTATGTGTGTTACAGCTTGGCAGAAAGTTTGTCCACATTCTGCTCGTGCCCAGAGACTTTGCCTGAGACTGAGATTAAGGGCAAAGGTCTAATTAATCTGGCGAAGGAAATTTCAAGGCAGTCAAATGTTGAGGCAGTGGCTTGGCATTGGTGGAGGCTTTTAACCAGATTTATGTTGCAAATCAGGAACAAAGAGCCCAGCATTGTGATTTAAAATGTTGTGAGTTTGGCGAGGAAGCTGTAGACTGTAAAGATGGAGCTGAGACCTTGATTGCTGAGAAGGAACAAAGAAATAAAAAAGATGGCCTGGGGCCATCCTGAGTAGCTGCCGGCCTCCACCTTTTGCAACCTCAAGCCTACAAAAGTGAAAGAGTGTTTGCTTGAAGGAGAAAGCCACACAGTACCATGTTCCAGAGTGGTGACGGAAGCCACAGAAGGTTCCAAAATGACAGCGGCCACACAAGATTCCAGAATGGCAGCGGCATAGAGAAGCTTTTCCTCACAGTCGGGTTCAGAGATTTCAGTGATCCAGGCACTCGACCCCTACAGCTAAGAGAGAAGAAAGCCTGGCTACTGCTCCAGCTGACAGCAGACTTTAGAGGCATCCACATGGTGCTGGTTTTAAGTGCAAGGAAAATGCACAAATTCTAAGTGTAAGGCACCTTCTGCCCCACCTTCAGAAGGCAATATGTAAAGATATAAGGGTGAAGCCCAGGGTGCAGTGGAAACCCAGAAGTTTGGAAAAGTCAGGAACATGGATCATCCAAGGAAAGCCATGGAAGTTAAAACCCCTGAAAGTGCCACAGGGGTGGAGTCACTTAAGCCTTTTGGAGCTTGCAACCAGATTGCTTCAGATGCTGAGTGAAGAACTCCAGGACTTAATGTTTGCTCTGCTGGATTTTGGACTTGCTTTGGTTCCAATGCTTTGTATTCCTCTGTTTGTAACTTTTGGAATGGTAATGTTTATCTTGTGCCTTTACATTTTGGAAGTGTTTAACTTGTTTTCATTTGTACAAGGGATTACAATTAAGAGTTTGCCATAGATCTCAGAGGAGATTTGGGACTTGGACTTTTCAGCAATGCTGAAACTGTTAGGACTGTGGCAACTCTTGGAAATGGACTAAAGGTTTTTTGTATAAAGGATATGCATGAGTCCTTGGGAAGCTGGGTTGGAATTTTGATCCTGTGTCACCCCAAGGCCTCATGTAATCTGGACAGGGCTGAGTCTGGCGTTCGTGATTAGTTTGTTGTCTAGTGCTGGGATTGGCCTAGGGGTGGAGCCGATTTACAGGGTAAGGGTGAGAAGAAGGCGTGTCCTCACTTTTTTTTCTCTCTCTCACCAGTTTGTCTTGCTGTTTGGCAACTGCCATGATGGCTGCCCCGCCACGCCATGCTGCCTTGGAGCCAACTAAGTATGGGCTGAAACCCCTGAGAACTATAAGAAATAAACCTTTCCTTCCCTAATTTTGGGTGTCAGATATTTTGTCTCAGTAACGAGTGAAAAGTAACTAAAACACTATGTAACACATATAGTAACGTTTAGCAAATTATTAATAAATATTAATGGCTCTCAAAATTTACTTTTAAAAATAACACTATCAGCCCACTTCTTTTTGAGAATTTTTGTAAATGACAGCCCTATACTTATTTTTTTTTTTTTTTTTTTTTTTTTGTGGCACCAGGGATCGAGCTCACAACCTCGCGCCTGCCTGACAGGCCCGTAAGCTGCTGAGCCAAACTCCCGGCCCTGGTTTTTTGAGGCAGGGTCGCACTGTGTAGCTCAGGCCGGCCTTGCACTCGCGTTGTAGCCCAAGCCGGCCTCGAACTCACAACGCTCCGCCTACCTCAGCCTCCCGAGTGCTGGGATTAAAGGCGTGCGCCACCACGCCCGGCTTCTATACTTATTTTTAATAAAATAGTAAATAAAAATAATAAATGCTCAAGTATAGCAAAATATCAATCACTGTTAACTCTGTCATTTTTAATTCCAAAAAAATATGCTAGAAAGTGGCAGAAAGGGTTGCCTGATGATGAGCACAAGATGTTTGGCATTGTCTTAAATAAGCAGCACTTAGCAACTCACATCACTACTGCATTGTCTACTTCAGGGCATAGAAAACCTCTATGTAGGGCTAGATGGTAAATATTTTTGGCTTTGCAGATGATAGATAGCATTTCTACCATAGCTACTCAACTCTACTAGTATATCATGAAAGCAATTATAAATAACATGAAAAGAGATGGACATGACTGAAGTCTAAAAGACCCACATTCTGCTAGATCATCTGTCAACAATATGTAGCTTGTCTTAAAAATCCACATAGTGTTTTAAGAAAACATCCTTAATCTCTCATTTGTTTTTCTGTTAAAATTTCAAAAATTAGTTTTATATGTAGACAATACACCATGTAAATATCAAGCCTCAAGAATCACTTTTTAGTGTTTTAAATAGCAATTGATGGTTATTTATTATCAAACAATTTTTAAATGATCATCTTAGGATAAGAATTTCAAAATAGATGATATGCAGATTGCCTGATTGGAGTAAAAGATTCCTAGATTCCTGGATTAGATCATGGCAGCACTGCTCTCATCGAGGGGTTGATCCACTGATGTTCATAGCTGAATGTGCTGTTAGGAGGTGGGGTTCTGTTGGAGGATGTGGGCCCCTGGGATGTGCCATAAAGGTTATGTCTTTCATTGGTGTCCTTCTCCTGTGTTCTGCTTCCCAGCCACCATGAACTGAGCAGCTTTGCTCCACTATCGCCTTCTATCACAGCACTTCTGCCTTGTAGCTAGATGATCATAGACTGAAACTTCTGAAATCTGAATCCAAAAATAAACCTCACATTTTTTAAGTTGCACGTGTCAGGTATTTTATCCCAGCGATGAGAAACCTACATAACACAGATGAGAAATCTTTCATTCTCAATAATAATAATTTTCTTGTTTCTGTTACTGGTAGTTCTGAATATTGTATGCTCTCTCATTGAGTCAAACAGTATATATGCTTGCAAGTGAAAAAACAAAGGATACATACTAGGTACTGGCAAGTTTTTCCATTTTCATTTGTATGTGAACTTTTAATACAAATGCAAGGATGTGAAGTATTAATGCAAGTCAAGATGGTTCAGTGAAAAGTCAGGAAGTCAATTTTCTACAATTATAAATAAATCTGTTATATTTTTCTAAACAATGTCAACATTTGGATTAAAAAAAAACAAGTAAGTTCTTTACTGATAGGAACTAGTTGGTAGCAGTAGCATTTTTAACATGAATTTCATCATTTTACTATGCTTTTCTGAGTCATTCTATGTGTAAGAACATGTTTTTAATGCCTGTTTTCTGTGCTATTCCTCTAAGTTTGCTATTAAAATACATTTTTAAAAATACACTTAAAAACTTGTATTTAGTCTATCATAGTTTCATGTCATGTACATACAGCATCAACTAGCAGGAAGATAGAAACACCTGAAATATGAAAAGCTACATGAAATTGATGTTTCCTCTCAAAATATGATATTGTTTGACCCATGTATTTGGTGCCCAGTGGAGAAATCAAGATGCAAAATTTTTACTGAGGAAAATTATGCACTTTAAAATGTTTTTTACCTACCTTCCTCCCTCCTGAGTATTGGCTGCACTTAAAGTGACTTGCTTCCAAAGAGGAGAAGAACAAAACTTTAATTTACAGTGAAAAAATACTTCAAACACTACCTCGGCCAAGTGATCAGTTTTAACATTATCAGTAACAAGTTGCTGATATGTTCTCTTGTAAAGCTGTAAGAAGAGCACTTTACTGTGCTCATATTCTTCCTAAAAACCTATAATCCTGGCCAAACCCAGAGGAAAACATTGGACAAACTCAAATTGAGAGATATTGTACAAAATAACTTACGGGCACCCCCGAAAAACAATCAAGGTGATGAAAAACTAACAAATCTGAGAAACTGTTATGAACCAGAGAAGACTAAAGAAAAATGATGACTAGTTATAGTAAGTTATGCTGACGGAGATTCTGGCACATAAAAAGAATATTAATATAAAAACTAAAGGAATCTATGTTACCAATGCTTGTTTCTTAGGTACATTTCAAATATAGCTTCTTAATAAGAGATGTCATAATAGGAGAAACTGGTCCAGGATTACAAAAGAACAATTTTTCCAACTTCTTGGAAAATATAAAACTAACCTAAATTTTTTGAAATTTATTTAAAAAGTAAGTTCCAACAAAAAAGAAATTTCTAAATCTTTTCGTAACTATGATCTCGTTATAATATAGAATAAGTGCACTTAAATCTATAGCAAGAAAAATTTAAATACGCACAAGAAGCTAGACGTTTTCATTTGATATTGTCAGTTTATACATTTTGTTAATCTAACCTCCACAGTCAGGTGACTCAGTGTGTGTTTGTGTGTGTGTGTCGGTGTGTAACTTTTTTCCAATTTTATATCAAAGTAAAATTTCATGCAATAAAATTTATATACTTCATGCAAGTAAATTTCATTCATTTCAAATAGACAGTGTATTTTGTAATAATTATGTACAAAATATACAACTAAGATACAGAGTATCCTGTATCTTTTTTCCCCTAGTTTCCTTACATCCTTTGATCCCAGTCCCAGATGCTAGGCAATCACTGATCTTACCCTTCATTTTGCTTTACCTATTCTTGTGCCTGATAACCTCAATTATCTTTTCATGCATATGTTGACTACTGCCTCTATCTTCATTAGTGAAGCATCTATTCAAATTCTTTAACCAGATTTTTATTGGGTTGTGTGGCTTTGCAATTTTAAAAATTTTTTAAATATATATTCTTATATAGTTGTGAAGCACATAATGATGTTTCAAAGACAGACCACATACACAATGGTAGTCCCATAAGATTATAACAAAGTTAAAAATTTCTATTGCCTTCTAGTGTTTTAGCTGTTTTATGTAGCACCATGCATTACTCAGTAATTTGTAGTGAAGTTAGTATAGACAAAACTACTGTGCTGCTGCCAGTCATTTAAAAGCATAGAGACTTCTAAAAAGATGGAGTGGTGAACAACGGCAAATCAGCTTCTCCCAGATTTATATTCCAGTCCAAACACTGGGATATAGCAATGGGGAGAAGAGAAGAAAAGAAGTGACTCCCCAAGACTCAGCAAGAATCTGAAGTGAGAATTGGAGCCCACAGGGAGACTGATTAAAGGGATATCAATGCAGAAAAGGAAGGTAGCAAATGGCACTTTCTCCCTGAATCCCAGTTTGCAATGTGAGAGAGGTGACTCAGAGACACCTGCAAAGGCACAATGAACAGGGGTGACCCCGAGGCCTCCACAGAGAAAGGCACCAGTCGAATGAAGCAATGGATGTTGCAGGTCACAGTGGTTCGTGAGTGGTTCTGGTTCAGACCTCTCCAGGCAAGGGCTATTGGCTGGTTACCATTCTGGAAAGGGGACAACTGAACACAGGATTCTGAGAAGCTGTAGGCTAGCTCTATCTGAGGTGTCCCAGTGTCAGGTGAGGCATAGCTTTGTGAGACACTCAGGGTCAGGGAGCTGACTCCAAGCCAGCAAGAGGAACCTGGAACATCTAGGCTAAATAACTCAGGTCCTAGCCTCACAGTCAGAAATCAGGATCAGCCTAAACTTCAGGGGAGCTGAAAACCCAGGCTTGCTGGGATTATCTCATAACCTGCCATAATTCTATGGCAGGCTTGCTGGGATCCGCCAACATAGATCTGGGCTCTGTCTGTCCCGTTTGTCTACCAGTGACAGCAGAGAAATGGCCTGAGGTGGACATTTTTTTCTTTTCTTTTCTTTTTTCCACCTTTCTTTCTTGTTTGTCCTTCTTTTTATTTGTGTGACCATTGTTTCTAGCTTTTGTTGTCATTTTGTTCTGTTCTTATTTCTCTTCTTCATTCTTTGTTTCCCACCTGTCTTTTTAATTAATTTCCCAAAACTGGCATAATATACCTTTGACCTTCAGTCTTGCTTCTAATCTCTTTTCTATTTTCTTCTAACCCCTTCTTCTGTTTCTCTATTTTTTCCTCTTACATATTTTAAATTTCCTCCTTTGAGATTACAATTGCTCTAGTGAGGGGATATAGTGATTTCCATAGTTATCCTAGTTTACATTCCCACTAACAACGTAGAAGGGAATCTTTTTCCACACAGCCTCACTAACATTTGTTGTTATTTGATTTTTTGATAGTAACCATTCTTTCTGAGGTAAGATGGAATCTCAGTATGTTTTAAATTGCATTTCTCTAATGACCATACATGAACACTTTTTCATGTATTTATTGGCCATTTGTGTTTCTTCTTCCCAGAATTATCTGTTCATTTCAGTTGCCTAATTTTTAATTGGATCATTTACTTTGGGGATTAATTTGTTTTTTAGTTGTTCTTATATTCTAGACAGGTCTTCTGTCTGAGGAGCAGTCAAGAAACATTTTTTCCATTCTGGAAACTGTCTTCACTCTGTTGGCCGTTTCCTTTGCTATCCAGAAACTTTTTAATTTAATATAATCTGATTCATAGATTCTGGATATTATTTCTTGTGCAATTGGTGTTCTGTTCAGAAAGTCTCTGTCTATATCTTCAAGAGTTTTTCCTTTTTTAATGTCCACCAGATTAAATATTTCTGTTTTAATGTTTAGATATTTGATTCATTTTGATTTTAGTTTTGTACATAGTGGGTGTACAAAATATGGGTCTAGATTAAATCTGTATTTGGATACAGTTTTCTCAATACTGTTGGTTAAAGAGGGTATTTTCTCCAGCATATGTTTTTGGCTGCTGTGTGAAAGATCAGATGGCTGAAAGTCTGGGGTTGTTTTCACACCCTCTATTCTGTTCCACTGATCCACATGCTTTTGTGCCAGTATTATGATGTCTTTATCACTGTAGCTTTTTAATACAATTTGAAATTTGGGATTGTGATCCCACCAATCTTGTTGCCCAGGATTACTTTTGCTTTTCTGGTGTTTTCTGATGTCAAATGAATTTTAGCATTGTTTTCACTAGTTCCGTAAGAAGTATTGGCATTGCATTAAATCTATTACTAGTTTTGAAAGTATGGCCATTTAACAATATTGGTTCTGCCTACTCAAGGACAGAAATATCTTTTTACTTCCTGATATCCCTTTTGATCTGCTTTTATGGAATATGACTTGTTGTAAAGGTCTTTCACTTCCTTAATTAATTCCTAAGTCTTTAATTTTTCTTGACATTATGGTGAATATTGAGTCCTAATTTCTCAGTCAGCTCATTATTATTGTATAGAAATGTTACCAATTTTTGTATATTAATTTCATATCCTGCTATTTGCTGAATTTGTTTATTGGTTCTAGGAGGCTCCCTGGAAAAAATCATGTCATCTGTTAATAAGGTTAGTTTGATCACTTCCTTTCCCATATGTATCCTTTTACTTGTTTCTCTTCCCTGTGGCTAAAGTTTAGAGTATTATATTGAATTGGAGCAATGGTAGTAGACATTCTTGTCTTGTTCCTAATTATAGAGAGAAAACTTTCAGTTTTCCCCTATTTAATATGATGTTGGCAGTAGTTTTGTCATAAATGGTTTTTATCAGATTGAGATAAGATCTTTCTATACGTAATTTCTTCAGATTTTTTATTAATGAATGGATGTTAGATTCTGCCAGCCTTTCTCTGCATCCATTTATATGATACTGTAATTTTTGTCCTTGATTCTGTTTATTATATGCATTTTATTTATTGATTTTCATACACTGAACCATCTTTGCATCCATTGAATAAAGCATACTTGGTCATGATGTCTGATCTTTTTAATGATTTGTTCCATTCTGTTTACCAGTACTTCTTTTAAACTTTATCTTTTTATTAGTACATATTCATCATACATGTTGATCACGTTCATCATAGGGAATTTTTACCTGTACATAATATATCTCAATTTTTCCCATTCCCTTCCCCTCCCTCGAGCCCTCCTTTTCTTCTCCATTTGCACAAGTTTGCTTGCATTTTTTGCTTCCATTCAGTTTTTCCTTTTCTCTTCCTTTCCTTCCTCTCCCTTGTTTCTCTTCCCCTTTGAACCTGTTCTTCCTACTTCCCAGTATTTATCATTCATTATGTTCCTTATTTACTCTTTAGGTTTCTCACACAAGAGGAACATTGTGATGTTTAAACCTATGTGTCTGATTTATTTACTCATAGTCTAGAATGAATTCATTTTCCTATCAATGATTTAAGTTTATTTTTATGGCAGAGTGGTATTCCATTGTGTATATGTCATTATGTACAAAAAATAAAAATAGTAGCATCTTTCCTAAGATCTTCATTGACACAATAAATCAGATAAGAGATTATACAGATCAAAAAAAACACTATTGGGCCAGGGATATAGCTCAGTGGCACAGCACCTGCTTGGCAAGCACAAGGTCCTGAGTTTGATTCCTGATACAAAAAAAAGAGAGAGAAAAAAAGCTATTATAGAAAAGAACCCCTAAATTGTATATAAATTCCACATTTTTTAGCCGTTCATTGTTTTAAAATTTAAGTTTATCAGTACAATTTAGGTGTACATAATGATCACACTCATTATAAGAAATTTGTATCTCTACATGATATATCTTGTTTCTTCTTTTTCTGTTTCTTTTTTCTATTTCCAACCTCACTTTTCAAACCCTTTTCCCTCCCCATTGACAAAGCTAGGTTTTAATTTTATCATTCTTTTCTCATTTTTTTCTTTCTCTCCCGTTATTCTCCTCCCCCTCCCTATTTCCTTTTGAACAGTTTCTTCCTATTTCACAACATCTGTTGTACATTTATGTTCTTTTTTTAAATTTTATTTTAAAGATAAAACAACAGAACTTCAAAACAAGGTAATAGGAGCAACAGTGGTTAGTTATCTTTAGTTACTCAGAGTACAAAATATAGGCATTTAATTGTGCAAATAATATTAGCACAAACCTTTCTTTTCAATGAATTAAGAAAAATCACTAATATAACTATCTTTACTACTTTGTCCATATCCTTTCCCCCATCCTTGTTTCTCTTTTCTTTTGAACAGTTTCTTTCCATTTTACAATATTATGTTCTTATTTACATTTTCAGTTTCTCACACCAGAGATAATGCTATATTTACACTTGCATATCTGATTTATTTCATTTATGATTATGGTCTCATGAGCCATCCATTTAGCTATAAATGTCTTAATTTTATCCTTATTTATGGCTGAATAATACTCCATCATATAAAAAAATCTTTTATATTCACTCACTGGTTAATGGGCATTTGGGTTGCTTCCAAGATTTAGCTATTATTAATTGTGCCACTATAAACATGGGTATGCATATATCACTGTGGTATAAGCTTTTAATTCTTCTGGAAAGATTCCCAGAATGGACTAGTATGTGGTCTCTTTTGGAGAAAGGGCCATGTGGTGCTAAGAGGTATATTCTGTTGTGGGTTGAAATATTATGTATCCATTAAGTTCATTTGTTCAAAGGTGTGGTTCAACTCTGATATTTTTTGTGTAGCTGATCTATTTATGATAGTGGGGAATTGAGATCCTCCACTATAATTGTGTTGACCTTTACTTGCTCTTTATGTTTATGAAATTGGGTCTGCCAGATTATGTGATATATAATTATTATTGCTTCCTGTTGAATTTTTCCTTGAACCAGTATTTAGTACCTTTGTGTCTTTTGATCAGTTTTGGCTTAAGTCCACTGTGTCTGAAAATAAGATAGCTACTCCTGCTTATTTTTATAGTGACCTTTGTTGCTGTCTTTAGTTAGTGTTGGGTTTTCAGTGATGTACTCTGGGATTGGCTAGCTACAGGCCTTTGCCTCTGTCCCAGGTTCCAACAGCCTTCATTAATTTGGGGAAGAGAGAATGCAGTGTAATTGGCCCATCATTCATTTCTCACAGAATAATCTGAAGCATAGTTGGTGACACAAAGACAAACCAGGTCTTAGCATACAGTAAAAACCAGTAGCAATAAATATTCCACACTGGCAGTAGCAACAAAATAAGGAAGAATAATAGAGTCAACGAGAAACTGAATATTAACATACCATAAGAACCAATAAAAGCTACCACTGTACTATCCTCAAAAATAGGTGAGATCTGTAATAATAATATAGACACAAAGACAAACCAAATGTTGACATATAGCAGGTATCTACTAAATCCAACTATACCACCATTTTACAATAGAATTTAACAATAATAGCAAAGGTTCAGTGAATATCTAAAGATTAATAAAGATTAATAGTAACAGTAGTAAAAATGGAAGGATTAGGGAAAAGTAAAATGAAAGAAGATTTGAAAATTTTTCTGGAAGACAAGGATAGAAAAGTGAGATAAACAATCTTATTAAGGAGTAAAAGAAAACTAATAGAATTAAACTAATGGAAAAGAACAACAATTTAAAAAAAACAGAGGATAAAGAAAATAGAAAATAAAGAAAATCTCCCCCCAAAAAAACCAATAAGAAAAAAAGAGAAATGAATCCAAAAAAAATTCCTACATATTTTTTGAATGAGTGATTTCTTTCCAGGCTCTGCAATATTACAATCTAGCTATGGGGAAGTGACAGTGAATCACTACTAAGACCTATATTGTTTCCATACTCAAATTTTTGCTTGTGAATGAGTTCTAACCCTGCCTTTCCTGCTGGATATGGCTGTTCAGTGGTGCCCAACCTAGAACTATATTCACTCTATCCATTCCATTTGCATTCCTGTTCCCTCTAAAACACTTTCTCTTCCAAGCTTTACAGCCTGTGGGTTTGAGGTGCCCTCATCCTCTTCTAGAGGACTCTTTGTAGTACACCACAGGCTGTGGCAACCAGGCAACTGGGATGTCTCCCTAATCACACTGGAGGATGGAAAGGTCAGATCATTGAGCTCTGTGTTGGATAGAGGCAACAGTACAGGGGGTTCAAGCAGCCACTGGACTTAACACCAGCACATTCAGACCCAGTCCCCTTGGACAACCACACATAACCAACTTGTCTTCTCACCAGGGAGTGTGGAATCCCTATGTTCGTCTCCACCTGAGCTTAAACATTTTATGGGGCTCTGTGCCAAGACAGTGCCCTGTGACCCTTGTGCCCATCTCCCTAGCAGTCACTGACAGGATGATCGTGGAAGCCCTGCAGCAGTTCTCTATCTTAATTTTATTAAAACAATTAACTCCTTCCCCAAATGGCTCCTGATTAAACACACTCAAACATTGATGGCACTGGATTTCTCCAACTCTAGCCTGACGTGTGAAGGGAATCACTTTGAGAGTAAAGCTCCAAACTGTTTTTGCAGTTTATAATACCCGTGGGCTTTTCTTGGGCCTGGTCTTTGGTTTCTTTCTGGAGATGCTGACTCAATCCGGGCTTACCTTATGTTAGTGGAGACAGGTCCCTCTGCTGGAAACCAGGATTAACGTTCCAGACTGCTTCATTCTTTTCTATACAATTCTGTATTTCTCCAGTTTTTCTGTAGTTTCTGCTTTTCCTGTCAGCTCCCTCCTGCTTCCTGGAGATCTACTGCTTTTTTTCTTCACTAAGTTCTTATATCCCAGGTGTTATTTCCAGATCAGAGAAAGACTGTATTTTGCTGTTGGTCTTAACTCTGACAATTTTAGACTTCCTATCCACATCTGGTCATCTTTTTTTGTGAAAGTATGTTGTAAAGCATCTATATTGTGTTTTCCTCCTAACAGAGTATTTCAGTAGGTATTTTTAATTAAGTTTATTAGTACATTTTAGATGGCAATTTGTACCTGCATGTGATAGAACTTGGTTTCTTTTTTTCCCATTCCCCTCCCCTCCCTTCAACCCTTCTTTCCCTCCAAAATAAAAGCTTTGTTTCCAATTTTTCCTTCTTTTCTCATTTTTTCCCCTTCCTTCTTTCCCCTGCCCATTTCCCTTAATCCCCTTCCCATAAGAACATTTTCTTCCTATTTCACAGTATTATATATTTACATTTTTGGTTTCTCACACCAGACAAACAATGTAGTATTTATATGTGTGTCAAATTTATTTCACTTAAGAGGATGGTCTCAAGGTGCATTCATTTAGGTAATGTCTCAAGCTTATCATTTTATGGCATAGCATTTCACTGTATAAAAACCCCACATCTCCAGCGACCCCATGTGGCAGGAGAACCACCTGTGCTCAGTGGCATGAGCCTAAGGCCTGCACAGCAAACCCCACCCAGCCATGCAACCTTGGCACCTTGCTTGGAACCTGGTAGGGCCCCGCCCAGTGATCCCAAGCATCTGGGAAGTTTTGGTGCACCATGTGGCATGAGCTGAAGGCTTGCATAGCATACTCCGTCTAGCTCTTCAGCCTTGGTATGTTACTCAGAACCTGGTAGACTCCCACCCAGCAACCTCAAGCAGCCAGGGAGCTTTGGAGTGCCACGTAGGGTGTGCGGAAGTCTGGCTCAGTGCGCTCCCCACATCTGAGGAGCCTTCAAGTTCCACTAGGGACCTGGTAAGTCCTAACCACTCCCACTCAACTGGGGAAATTCCCTGCAGTAGACAGCAATCCTCAACCCAGGAAACAACTGAGAACTTGCATTCAGCTTCTCCAGGGGAATACAGGAAAATGACAAACTGAAAGGGCAAAATGCAATCTTAAACCTCCAGCCCATCCCAAAAAAGCCTAGGAGACATGGACATAGAAGAAAGTATAAGGCATACACCTAAAATTTCTGAAATGATAGCAACTGAAGCAAAGAAACAAGTCCATGAAGCTGTAAAGGAACTCAGATCAGAAGTAATCTCCCAGGTAAAACAAGAAATGATAAACATAATAAAAGAAATGCTGAACACATCTAAAGAAGACATAATTATATAGTCAGGCGTGGTGGCACATGCCTTTAATCCCAGCACTTGGGAGGCTGAGGCAGGAGGATTATTGTGAGTTCAAGACCAGACTGGGCTACAAAATGAGTTCAAGGCCATTTTGAACTGCAAGTGAGACCCTGTCACAAAAAATAGGGCCAGGGATTTAACTCAGTAGCCTAAGTGCCTGCCTGGCAGGCGCAAGGTTGTGAGTTTGATCCCCAGTACCAAAAAAAAAAAAAAAAAAAAAAAAAAAAAAAAAAAAAAAAAAAAAAAAAAAAAAAAAAAAAAAAAAAAAAAAAAAAAAAAAAAAAAAAAAAAAAAAAAAAAAAAAAAAAAAAAAAAAAAAAAAAAAAAAAAAAAAAAAAAAAAAAAAAAAAAAAAAAAAAAAAAAAAAGGAGCACTGCAAAAAGATGGAAACCTTGCATGAACAATATAAGAAAGAAGCAATGCATGAAACAGACTCAAAGAGATATCCAGAAGATCAAAAATTTCATCAAAAGCTGGCAAAATCACCTCAATGAATGTGAAGATAGACTTTCGGACCCCAAAGACAAGATTGCAGCTAGCAAACAGGAAAGGAAAGATCTTTTAAAAATAACAAGGAATCAGGAAGTAACAATTCAACAGTTGCAAAATGATGCAAAGAAAAACAATATAAAACTTATAGGTGTAAATGAAAAAGAAAGTGACCACACAAATGATATCAAGACTATTTACAGAAATAATAGCCAAAAATTTTCCAGACATGGGAAAGGAAACTGACACACTGATAAGTGAAGCATATAGAACCCCAATTAGCCATAACCAAAATAACTCTACACCCAGACATATAATAATCAGCATCCCAGAAATCCAACATAAGAACAAAATATTATAAGCCATTAGGGAAAAGAGACAGATCACCTACCAAGGAAAGTCCATCAGAATCACAGCAGACTTCTCAACACAAACAACAAAATCAAGAAGAGCATGGAGTGAAGTATGTCAAATCCTAAAGGAAAATGATT
This sequence comes from Dasyprocta punctata, assembly GCA_004363535.1. Lineage (NCBI taxonomy): Eukaryota > Metazoa > Chordata > Mammalia > Rodentia > Dasyproctidae > Dasyprocta > Dasyprocta punctata. The sequence goes on along the minus strand of RJWM01011098.1, from coordinate 32,682 downwards.
CCAACCAAGATTGATGTACCCTGCAAAACTGTCCTTCAAAATTGATGGAGAAATAACATAACTTCCATGACAAAGAACAGCTCAAGAACTTCATGACCACCAAACCAACCCTGCAAAGAATGCTGAAAGATATTCTAGATAGGCATAAAAATAACTACAACTTCAAGAACACCAACAGAATAAAACTAATAGGCAAGAAAACAATTGAACAGAGGGGAAAGGTAAAGAACCAACAGCAGAAAGATAACATGAAAAAAAAAATAAGCCAATATATATGACTTATAACCATTAATGAAAGTGGCCTCAATTCACCAATTAAAAGAAACACACTGGCAGAATGGATCAAGAAATGACATCCAACCATATATTGTATACAAGAAACCCATCTAACCCAAAAGGAAACTCATAGACTGAAAGTCCAAGGGTGGAAAATAATACTTCATGCAACAGGAACCCAAAAAAAGCAGGGGTAACCATTCGATTTGCATACAATATGAACTTCAAACCAAGAATGATCAAGAGATAAAGGTCACTACATACTAGTTAGGGGAAAACTTCCAGAGGAAGCACCCAGCTATATAAAACAAAACTTCCAGAGGGAGCACCCAGCTATATAAAACAAATATTAATTGAAATGAAAAATCAAATAAGCAATAGCACAATTATAACAGGAGGCCTTAATACCCCATTGACAAAAAAAAGACAGATCAACTAGACAGAAAATCAGCAAAGAAATAACAGAACTGAACCAAACTTGTGAACAAATGGACTTAGTAGACATGTACAGTGTCCCACCCAACATCAGAATATACATTCTTCTCAGCTTCACATGAAATATTCTCTAAAATAGACCATATACTACCATAGAATATGTTTACATAAATGCAAAACAATTGAAATTATCCCATGCATATTATCTGATCATAGTGACATGGAAGTAGAAATTAATGACAAAAGAAACTGCAAAAACTCCATAAACACATGGAAATTAAATAATACACTCCTGAACAATCAATAAGCCACAGAGGAAATTAAAGAAGAAATTAAACAATGTCTACAAGCAAACAAAAATACACATACAACTTACTGGAACCTGTGGGATGCAATGAAAGCAGTCCTCAGAGGGAAATTTATTGAGGTGAATTCCCACATCAGGAAAACAGAATGAATACAAATAAACAATCTGATGCTGCACCTCAAACATCTATAAAAAGAGCAAGTCAAGCCCAAAGCCCAAAGAAGGGAGGAAATTACCAAGATCAGAGCAGAAATTAATGCAATAGAGACTAAAAAAAATAGGAAGACTTAATGAATCAAAGAGTTGGTTCTTTGAAAGAATAAATATAAGTGATAAGCCCTTAGCCAAGCTTATCTTAAAAACGAAAGAAAAAACTTAAATTCATGCAATAAGGAAAGAAAGAGGCGAAATCACTACAGACCCTGAGGAAACACAGAAGATCATCAGTACCTACTTCAAAAACCTTTACTCTCATAGGTTTGATAACAGAAAAATGGACAGATTCCTAGAAACATATGAATTACCAAAGCTGGATCAAGAAAATGTAAAACTGCTGAATAACCCAATTTCAATTAATGAAATTGAAAATGTAATTGAAACCTTACCAACAAAGAAAAGCCCAGGTCCTGATGGATTTACAGCTGAATTCTACAAGAAATTCAAGGAAGACTTAATGTCAACACTCCTCAAACTCTTCGATGAAATTAAAGGGAAGCAATTCTCCCTAACTCATTCCTGGAAGCAAGTATTACCCTAATACCAAAACCAGAGAAAGACCCAACCAAAAAAAGAGAACTACAGGTCAATCTCCCTAGTTAACATAGATGCAAAAATTCTCAATAAAATACTGGCAAACAAAATGCAGCAAGTCATCAAGAAGATTATACAACATGACCAAGTAGGATTCATCACAAGAACGCAGGGATGGTTCAACATATGCAAATCAATAAACGTAATACACCATATCAATAGAGCCAAAGATAAGAATCACATGATCATTTCAATAGATGCAGAAAAAGCTTTTTGATAAAGCCCAACACTCACTCATGATAAGAACCCTGTGGAAAATCAGAATAGATGCTCTTTACCTCAATTTGATAAAAGCCATCTATGGCAAACCAACAGCCAACATCATATTAAATGGACAAAATCTGAAAGTTTTCACTCTTAAAATCAGGAACCAGACAAGGATGTCCATTATCACCACTCCTGTTCAATATAGTGCTGGAAATATTAGCCAGAGCAATTAGACGAGAGAGAAATAAAAGGAATAAGGATAGGAAAAGAAGTTAAATTATCATTATTTGCAGATGACATGATACTCTACACAAAAGACCCCCAAAACTCCATTGAAAGACTTCTAGGTGTAATAACCAAATTCAGTAATGTAGCTGGATACAAAGTCAGCACTCAAATATCAACAGCATTCCTGTACACAAACAACAAACTCACTGAGAGAGAAATAAGAGAAGCCACACCCTTCACGACAGCATCAAATAAAATGACATACTTAGGAATAAATCTAACAAAGGAAGTAAAAGATCTAGTCAGTGAAAATTACAATACTCTGAAGAAAGAAATTGAAGAGGATCTCAGCAAATAAAAAAATTCCTTTTTCATGAAGAACAAACATTGTGAAAATGGCCATTCTCCCTAAACTGTTAGACAGATTTAATGTAATCCCAATCAAAATACCATTAGTACACCTTACAGATGTAGAGAAATCATTCCTAAAATTCATCTGGAATCAGAAGAGACCTAGAATAGCAAAGGCAATCCTGGGCAACAAAGGCAAGGCAGGAGGCATCACAATCTGTGACTTGAAGTTATAGTACAAAGCTACTGTGATAAAATCAGCATGGTACTGGAATAAAAACAGACCTGAAAATCAATGAAATAGATTAGAAGATACAGCCACAACTACAAACACACTCAGCCACCTTATCTTTGACAAAGGGGCCAAACATGTTCACTGGAAAAAAGATAGTCTCTTTAATAAGTGGTGCTGGAAAAACTGACTTTCCATATGCCAAAAACTAAAACTAGACCCATGCCTATCACTGTGCACTAAACTAAAGTCAAAATGGATCAAAGATCTGAATAATAAAACAGAAACACTACACCTGACAAAGTAGGTAGAACTCTTGAGGACATAGGGATAGGCAGAGAATTCATGAACAAAAATCAAACTGCACAAGAAATACTTCCCAGAATCAATAACAGAGATCTTGTCTTATTAAAAAGTTTTTGCATGTCAAAAGAAATCTCCAACAGAGTAAAAAGAAAACCCATGAATTGGGAAAAAGTCTTAGTCAACTGTTCCTCAGACAAAGGACTTCTATATAGAACATACAAAGAATTTTTTAAAAAATCAGACCCCCAATATACAAAGACCCAATCCAAAAATGGGCATCTGAGATGAATACACACTTCTCAGATGAAGAAATAAAAATGGCAAATAAATACATGAAAAGATGTTTAGCATCATTGGTCATTAGAGAAATGCAAATTAAAACAACACTGAGATTCCATCTCATTCCAGAAACAATGGTCAGGATCAACAAAAATACCAATAATATGCTGGAGAGGCCGTGGGGAAAAGGAACTCTTCTGCATGGTGCAGCCACTGTGGAAATCAGTCTGGAGGTTCCTCCTAAAGCTGGGATTGGATGTTCCATTTGACCCAGCTATTCCACTTCTGGGTATATTCCCAGAAGAACTGAAAACATCATACCACAGTGATATATGTGCACCCATGTTTATAGCAGCACAATTTGTAATAGCCAAATCTTGGAAGCAACCTAAATGCCCATCAACTGAGGAATGGATAAAAAGGATGTGGTACTTTTATACAATGGAGTACTACTCAGCTATAAAGAAGGATCACATCGAGTCTTTTATAGGTAAATGGATATGACTTGAGACCATGCTCATAAGTGAAATAAATCAAACTCACATGTGTAAATACTGCATTGTCTCCCTAGTGTAAGAAACTGAAAGAGTAAATAAGATACAAAATCATCAGTAAATATTGTTGAAGGGTAACAAACTGCCCAAAGGGGAAAAAATAAATCAGATAGGGAAAAGGAGAAAAGAAGGAAAAGAGAAAAGATATAAATTTGTACATATACACTTAAGATATCTAAGAGGATTGTATTACTAATTCTATTAGTTCTTGGAACAAAACAGTTAACACTCATAGGATAAAATCAATTTTGCATGTTTATTTATGACAATCTGAGTAATTCTTTTGAAGATAAGTATGCAAAACAACAGCCTTGTTTATGTTCCTACCACCTTGTTTTGCAAGCCTATATTGTTATTGTTTTGAGCTATTTTTTCATGTTGTTTCTTGTTTTTCTTGTAATTTGTTTTGTTTTGTTTTTCCATCTAATACAGAAAGATGTACATGTATAGGCTTATACACGCCTAGAACTTTTCCTAAAGAGTTTACAAGAATTGATTTCATTATGTTATGATATGAATAACTACTTTGAAGAAAACGAGACATTAGGGTAGCCATTGCTGATTTCTATTATCTTGTTTTGAAGTCCAATAATGCTCTTATTCTTTGTTTTGATTGGTTTTAGCCTGTTTCATATTATTTGATTTCAATATGTGTGAAGGTATGGACAGCTATTTTGAAGAGAACAAGAGTCATTATGGTAGCCATTGTTGATTTTCCTACTGTCTGGTTTTAAAGGCCTATAATGTTTTCATCCTTTTGTTTTGATAAGTTTTAAACTATTTTGTTTTATTTGAATTCATTATGTGTGAAGATATGGACAAATATTTTGAAGAAAATGAGACATGGTAGCCACTGTTGATTTCCTGTTGTCTTGTTTTGAAATCTTGTTTTGTTTGCACTGTTTTGTTCTGATCTGCTTTGTTCTGTTTTGTTCTCTTTAAAATAAAAATTAAAAAAAAAAAACCCACATCTTCTTTATGCATTCATGTGTTGATGGGCATTTGATATGTTTCCAAGATTTAGTTATTATGAACTGCCACTATAAACATGGGTGTGCCTATATCACTGTGGCATGATACCTGTAATTCTTTCAAGAAGGTATCAAGAAAAGGAAAAATAGTCAAGTTGAACCTCTAGTCCCAACAGGCATTTAGATTACTGGCTGGTTACTTTCAAATTTATATAGGTTTGATTTTATATTTTACTACTGGAGATCTGTAGAAAGCACAAGTTCTTTCTCAACCCCTTTCAATTTGGAAGGACTCATCCTCTAAACTCCATTTCCCTTAAGCATAGTATTAAGGCTTGATATTAACCTCTATTCTGGATTGTGAATATTAAAAGTATGAGAGCTGAAACAAGAAGGTAGGATGTTGCTTTAACTTCAGTTGTAAATGCGTGTTACATTACTCAAATTTTTTTGTCACTCTGTGCGTTTCCACAAATAACCAGAAGAGTGCTGTGAATTCCAATTTTGAGGGTAGAAGTAAATTTTAGCAAATAGACAAATTTAATAATGGAATCTGTGAATAAAGAGCAACAATATTTTTCTACATAAGGAAAACATTTTAATGCTCAAAGTGGTTAGTTTTGTTTTGTTTTGGGGTTTTTTTGGTTTTGACTTGGTTTTGTTTTTTGAGACAGGGTCTCACTATGTAACTCAGGCTGAGTTTGAACTCACTATGTAGCCCACGCTGGTCTTAAACACGTGGCAATCTTCCTGTCTCAGCCTCCAGAGTGCTGGGGATTATAGTCATGTGCCACTATGCCTGGCACGAAGTAGTTGCTTTAATGTAATTATTTTGGTGGACAATTTCCCCTAAATGTGATTTGTCTCCTAAAGAAAGTATCAAGAATAACTTTTCTTACCTTTTCAAGGTAATCATCATAATAAAGTAAAAAGCCAGGCATCTCAAAAATACATACATAATAAAGTAATGCAATAATCTTATAAAACCTTTAAAGTTTATGTGTATTAGTGTATTTTTTAGATTAAAACCCCAGTTGTCAATCATTCCTGAGATTTCTACTTTGTGGTTTTTGCCTCTTATTGGTATTTTTAACCATTAGCTGCTCAATATGTATCAGCATATGAGTCAGCAGAAGTAAATGTTATTTGGGCATAGTGGCACACACCTGTCATCCCAGGACTAGCGAGGCTGAGGCAGAAGATAGTCACAAATTTGAGGTCAATATGAACTATACATAGTGATACCCTGTCCAAAAAAAGAGAAAAGAAAAGGAAACAACGGGTCTTCATTTTCTCATCTGTAAAATGAAGAATATGTATTTCTAACTTTAGGTCTAAGATTCTATCTGGCACACCCATTCCCCAGCCCCTAGCTCTGTATTCTGGCTTGAAGGTGGGTGGGCGGTTTGTTTGTTTATTTATGTATTTATTTATTTATGCCTCCTAATTTTTTACTTCTAGTCTTCTGTGTCCTGGGAAAATAAAAAAATCTCACTTTATTGGATTATTTTATAAAATAAAAGATGTTACAATTGAAGACCTGAGATCCTGCCTATATAATATTCATGCATGCTTTGGGAAATATAAGACCTGATATACTTATTCCCTAAATCCTAACTGTAAGACAAACACAATGTAAAATCAGTTGTAGCCAGCAGAAGTTGTGCCAACCAGGGGAGAACCAGGAAGCCACCCCCTACCCCCACCCTCCATAAACAACTGGCTAATTTGGAAGAACACAGGTTGAGATGATAATATCTTAGGTAAAGAAACAAATTAACGCTTATACTAGTCAACTTTGTAGGCCTAAAGCAGGTAGTATGAGCAACTATTCAGTTAATAAGAGCCATTATGGTAGCCACTGTTAATTCCCCATTATCTTGTTTTGAAGTCCTGTATCACTTTCATTGCTTTGTTCTGATTGGTTTTATTCTGTTGTACTTTGCTTTTATTTTCTTTAAAATAAAAAAAATCAGTTGTATATCCTAACATAGTTTAAGAAAAAAAAAACCAGAACATTAAATATACATAAGCCAAAAACGACCTATGTCATTATGTACAGAAAAAACGAAAGTAATAGCATCATTCATAGGATCTTTGTTGAGCCAATATATCAATTAAGAGAATTATACAGATTGAAAAAAAGTCATTATAGGAAAGGGTCCAGGGCAGGGGATTTAGCTCAGTGGCTCAAGTGCTTGCCTGGTGAGCACGAGGTCGTGAGTTCAATCCCCAGCACCAAAAGAAAACAGGCCCAAATTAGAAAAGTACACAAGGAAATTTATTGTTGATTTATTTATTGAATCAAAATTATACTGTGTATAAAACAGCAATCTCTGTACAGAAGACTATAATGTATCATAACATACACAGTTATCTTTAAAAAGTCAAGATGCAAGTCACAATGATTATGAATATAAAATTTACATTCTCCAAAAGTCATTTATTTGGCTAATCGTGTTCGAAGTCGTCGTTTGAGAATCTGGTGATCACTTTCCTTTACTTTCTGGTCCAATAAAATCTGTAAATAACAATTTCATAGTTTTTCAAATATTGCAAGTAAAAAATAAAAGTATGTTTGTTTATAATGAGTGATAATATATGTTCATGTAATTAGTCATTCACATAATAGGTACATTAGTCTATTGTTCTCTTAGATTATAGGTATTTCATCTTCCATAAAAATATATACAAAAGAAAATACATTTTGTACAAGATTCAATCAACACTATTTCATTCTAAAATTAACTTACACTCTGTATTAAATTAAGTACACAAATAAGCTCAAAATAACTATTAAAATATTGGACACAAAAAATGCCTCAAATTAATGTTAAGAAAAAACGTTTTCTAGCAACAAGCATAACTTAGGAAGTACTTATATACTAAGAAAATAAAAAATCTTCTGTCAAGGGAGGAAATTATGTACTCATCAAAGAAATGGTAAAAAACAAACAAACAAACAAAAAAAAGTGACCAACACAATAGTACTAATAGTGTGTCCTAATTAACCCTACTTATTTACTATTTGCCTTCAAGTACCAATCTCCTATCTTATTAACAGTGTGTCCTACTTGACCCTACTTCTTTACCACTTGCCTTCAATTATCAATCTCCTATCTGATAGCAGCTGCAAAAAAAAGGTCTCTCCTAATTTGTCTTGACTACTTACCGAAGTTTTTACTCTTTAACTACTTTTCTATCTTCACTGTCATCTACTAAGCAAATGTTAGCATGATAGAAAATTAGAATCTTTCCTGTAATAGCTCTGATTATTCTGAGTGAGAAGAATGAGACATAAGTCAGAGTGACAGCTACCATTTTTTTTTTTAACAGAACCTGGAACACTTAGGGGAATGGTGGGAGGAAACGGCTAAATGTTAATTCTTTATTTTTACTACATGTATTTCTACCCAGATTCGTACAAGTAAAAATAGGTGTTAGAGGCAAATAAATTACTAAAATTGTGATAATTCTATTGATGGAAATATATTCCTCTGATGAGGTCTCAAATATAAATGCATGACATATATATTAATGTAATTTTTCTATTTAATTACTATAAGGTTAACATGTCTGAGACGAAAAGTATAACATTTAAAACACAGAAATTCAAAGCATGTGAAATTTAAATTGCTAGCAATACTTCAGAATTTAAAATTCTGAAAAAATAATTCTGAAAAATTAGAATGAGTAGTTTTACATTAATGAAAAACGAAATACTAGCTTACCACTTGGCCAGATATATCAATAGGAGAAGAAATCTCATTTGTGTATAATTTCCGTTTCGCCCTTTTTGGTTGAGATACATTTTCTTTACTTGCTTCTGAATTTGAATGCTTTGAAGAGCTCATTGTTTCAATTATCTTCTTTGCTAAGAAATAAAAATATGAATTCCTAAGATAATTTTTTAATCACAAAGGGTAGAAATCATTCATAAAAGAACATACACAAATTAAAAAGAAAATGCAACAAAGACATAGACACTTCATAAAAAGATTAAATGCTTAAGAAACACATGAAATAATGATTAACAGCAAGAATGGAAAAAGTAAAATAAATGAACTATTCTCTGAATAATGTTCAACAAAGTAGAAAAGTTTATAGTGCAATCAGTAAGTTATAGTACAACTAGTAAAATTTCAGTATCTTTAATGACTTGAAAAAAGTTTATGTTATACTAATCCAGAAAGCCAGATACATGTATAGTAGAATGTCTGTATTAAAAATAAGATGGTGGGGTTAGTTCAAAACCCACACATAAGGATATACACAAAGAATTGCAAACCCTGGGCTGAGAATTTAGCTCAGTGGCACAGCGACTGCCTGGCAAGCACAAGGTCCTGAGTTTGATTCCCAGTGCCAAAAAAAAAAGAATCGCAAACTCTTAACTTATACTTCACACAGACACACAGACAGACAGACAGACAGGCACACACACAGGGATAGAAAACAAACTCTTAACTACTGCTGCCTTCTGGGAAGTATAGGAACTTAAAAATTTCATACGTGGCATATATGCTTTATTTTTTTAATGAACAGATACTGATTTTAATAGAAAATTTATTTTCATCTGAGTTACAAAAAATTCATATATTAATATACACACACACACACATATATATGTACTACATGCATTTTTAACAGAAAAAAAAAACTTTTAAGGAAACATAAAAAATTGATTTTTCTTGTCAAGAGCTTAGCTTGGCTTGAGAGGGCTGAGTTGAGCTTCACAGAGCTGAGCCTCAGGTATCACAGTAGCTAAACACGAGAAGCCAAAATAAAACCAGTTCCCCAAACGTTTAACCACTTACTGCAATAGTATAACCATGAGAAGAGAAAGCAACAACACCTGTCCACCCTCTTCTGTACTACCCTAAGGAATGTGTGCATAATTTTATGATCAAGTAGATCAGCGCAGAAGTAAAGTGTCTTATTGCCCAGATAGTCCCAGTAAAAGGCTCTTAAATTTTATGGACTTCAAGACTGAAGGGCAGGGCAGGGCAGGGAAGGAAGGACAAGAAACAAAGGGTTGTGAGTAGAAAAGTACTAAATCACAAAGCAGAAAATATCAACGACTACTTCCTCTCCGAAACAGTCTTTGGCAGTTACCTGGAGAAGACCTCTGCTGAAGCCCCAGAAAAGAGGCTCTGAAAGGAGGCACCCAGGCTACAAATGCAGATAGCAAGGAGACCTGATCCCAAAGTATAACTCCTGTCAGATACTATAATGCAAGGGTTTTACACAGACTCTAGTATAGCAAGAGAAACTTCTCCCATGAGCTCTGTCACATAAGTCTTTGTGATTGTCTACAGTTGGCCTTCAAAAAAAAGCCATGCATGATTTGGCCTGAGGCTAAACTCCTCTATTATGTAAAGGCCAACATACTAAGAGGTGAGTAGAACTAGACAGACATTTTGTCCCTATGGAGCTTATATTCTAGAGGGAAAGATAATAACAATTATACTTTAAGTAAGTGCTAAGACAGAAAAAACAGAATTGAGTAACAAAGATTAAGTAAAGCTAGTGATGAGGATTAGTGATAGGCTGATGAAGGAAGGAAGCTGAAAGATAAAGGAGCAGCTAGGAGAGCAGCCAGGGTAATTTTTTTTTTTTTCCATCCATTTCCAAGTGACCAACCACAACAGACAGGCATTGTAGGTACAATTCAAAGTGGAATATCTTATTTTCCTAGAAATAAATTTAAAAAACTAAAATGCATGCCAAGTGTATTAATGGGGAAATTGTCAAGGAACTAAGCCATTAAGTAAGGAAGTCACCACCTTATAGGAACATTCCTTTCCTTGAAAATATTTAATATATGATAATCAATATAATTTGAATACATAATCTTCTAAAATAAGAAGCCCTTTCTTTACAAATTTAACTATTTAACAGTTCGCTATTTGTCCTTTTGGGTAATTTCCATGTTTATATAAACTATACTTTTAAAAACAGATATTTGATAGGTCTGAAGTTCAAACCTGTGCATGAAAGCATCCTGCAGCAAACTTATAAGAACAACTCAGAATATTTTCAGTCCTCAGGGGAAACAGTGATCCTTGACAGTTCAAGGTCATGGTTTCAAAATTATATCACATTACTTTCCTTTTGATAATGGTCTATTTTTGCAACCTACATTTTCAGAAACTGAATTTTTAGTGGTCCCTTTAACTTCTTCTGGACGAGGCTATTAGGGGAGTCTTTGGGTACAGGAGCACAACGATAATAATTACTGAGACATTAAGGGCACCAAACCAAGAAAATTAAGAGACTACTGCAATAAGTTTTAACAGAAAATAATCATACAATCTATGATTTAATTCAACTGTCCCTTGCTTCTAGTCCCCAGTCTCCCCACTTTTGGTCTCCAATTCATCATCTTTTTTCCATTCATGAACTCCTACAAACCCACTTCTCCACTTGCTCTTCCTAAATTGTCCTTCCATATTCTACATGCCAGAGTCATATTGCTACCCGGAATTACATAAAAATACTATACACTTTTCTGTCAGTCTCACTAAGTTAAAACCATTTCCTCTGTAGATGTGCCTATGTGTATGTATGTGAATTATCTGTTCTAAAGAAAAAAGCATGACGCATACTATATTTGCAAATTCAACAGACACACAAATATATGTTTCCAACATATTATAGATGGGCAGGTAATGTATGCATAATATATAGAATAGAAACATTAGAACAAGCACCATAATACTAACAGTGATTAGTAATACATAATACTGAATTATAAATCATATTTCCTCCATACAATCTTCTCAAAGCCCCCTCGTCAGAATGGTTTTCTCCACTGCAATATTATATCACTTTGCTTACACCTCTATTATATTAAGCAGGCTGCTTTATATAGATCAGTCACTCAAAAATAAGCTTTTTTGTCCTCTAATACACAGTCAACACCTAGGCACATAATCTTTTCATCTGCTCCTTCCAGAGTATTTAATGTAGGACAATGCTTGTTTATAGCATAGTTAATACTTACTGAACTAAACATTTGAGTCTATATACCAATCAGGTATTAGAAAGTACCCTACTAACAGAAAAAGCCCTTTAATTAAGTTTCTACAAACCTTTTGATTGAAGAATTGTTGGAGAATGTTGTAAAAAGTCTCCAAATTTTTGTAATGTCCCTTCTTTTTTCTTAGTGGCCAAGTTTACACTTATTGTGGGCACCTGACTCCGTAAAGAGTATGTTTTCTTAGATGATGAACATGCTGAAACCTAGTAAACAAACATCTTTTGTTATTACTCACAAAAAATATTAGAAGAAAACAGTTCTGGCTATGGTAAAATTACTGAGACCAGAGACAAGTATGAATTATTTGATAAGGAACACAGGACTAATTATATGCAAAGAGGGATAAAGTGTTAAGCCTAACCCTAAATGTTAAGCCAGAAATAAATACAAGAAGTGACTTCTAATGGCCAAATGGTAAAGGTTATATCTAAGCTGAATTCGACAGATATGAAATGGAAGTTATAATCAGACACAAATGGCTTTGTGGATAATGACTGACTGGACTGGACATCTTAATTTTCAGCTTCTACTTTATAAATGTAAATTATGGACATGGTCAATTTTGGAAAAATGAAAAGACAAACCTTTTGTTCCTTTTTGCCAGAAGAATGTCTCATCTCTGAAATAGGGAACTTAGAATTTGTTCTAGGTGTAGCATTCTTCTTATTTTCACATTTCACCAAGTCCTAAAAGTAATGAATTTCAGTACTAGTTAATTTTTGGATAGTATTTGCTTTCTCAGAAAGAAAAAAAGAAACATTTGTAAAATGCTATGTATCATTTATAACCATGATCCTGTAACTGGGCATAATTCTGACCTCAGCGGACACTGGCAATGTCTAGAGATATTTTTGGTTGCCTTTGCCAAAAAGGAGAATGTTGTTTGCTGCTAGTGGGTAGAACCAAAATGTTTCTAAACACCACTATGATTTGCAGGACAGTCCACAAACAATGAAATACCTTGCGTGAAATGTCAATGGTGCTAAGGTTGTCAATCTTAACTGCAAGTATGAATTTTGTACATACAAAAAAATGATGAAGTACCATAAGCCAAATGAAAAACCTAAAAGGGTAACATATTTTATTTTAACCTCATCTTTATAATACAGCACAGCCTTTTCTAATTTGTAAATTATACAAGACCTCTCACTGAAATCTGGCAGCATCAAAAAACTTCACAAAGGAAAAATGTGAAAATTAATAATCCTTGAGATAGGTGGAGCATTGTGAGTTCAAGGTCGGCTTGGGCTACAACGCAAGCACAAGGCCAGCCTAAGCTACATAGTATGACCCTGTCTCAAAAAACGAGGGTCGGGAGTTTGGCTCAGTGACTTAAGCACCCGTCTGGCAGGCGCGAAGTTGTGAGTTTGATCTCCAGTGCCACCAAAAAAAAAAAAAAAAAAAAAAATTAATAATCTTCTTTACTACGTAAGCATGGCATCTTCATTTTCTCATATTATTACACAGGATAAAGCCTTTTTGTATGTATATTCACTAAATTTAATTGATATGAATCCAAATTATACCAAAACCTACAAGCACAGGGTGTGGGGGCAGCAAGAAGAGAGGCAGAGAAATCATGACTGAACAGTCACAATCTCAGTTACAAAGCAGACCTCATGAAAGGGAAAAGATAGTAACCACGAGAGACAAATGAAGAAAGACTAAAAAGCTAGCCCACCATATTCAAACTATTCATTGGATTTATGGGATTTGCTAGATTAAAATATAGGATTATATGAATAATTTCCAGGCAATTTATTGTAGCAGTGAAGACTATTAACAGTATCAGTTTAAAAATTTAAGTTTCTACATGAAGTATCTGTAATAATCTGTAAAACTTTTCTGAGCTACATGTGAAGGGTACAAACCAATAGCAAACAATAACATATTTCTATTTTAACACTCAAGTATTATACTTAATTTTTCCTTTTCTCTTAGAAAAAGAAAAGTCAAGTTAACATAGATGATGATGAAATTAGTGTTTTAATGGCATTTAAAGTGTAATAAATATAAATTAAATAACTACAATAAAAGTAGCTAATAAAACACTACAGAATAATCTGTAAAATGTTGATAGCTACAATTATATTCACAAGCAAACAATACTTTACAGAGAACCTCATGTGTAGTTAGTATTATGTCTGCTCATCTACTAGCTTAAAAATACACTGCTCTTTAAAGAAATAAAAGAACGTTGGAGAAAGTTACTTTGCTAAAAAAAATTGTAATTAAACTTAAAACAAGTACTTTTAAAATAAAAATGTAATTTATTATTTATTTATCACAATACAGCAATAGCTGACAGAAAGCACATGTGACTCACCAGACCTACACAACTAAGATAGAGTGAAAGGTCTGGCATCCCTACCATCAAGACGTTACAAAAAGAGTGGGTAAATTGGTTTTAGCCTACCACTATATTGAAGCCCAAATTTTAAATCCAGTTAATGGAAAAAGATTTTGTTTTCCAAAACTTGGTATGGTCATAGACATCTAAAAGTTTAATTAAATGACAAAAACTATATACTGAACATTTCAACTTCTATAATTTCTTTATCAATCTTTTTCATCTTCCATTGGAGAGAAAATGAAAATATTTGAACCATACTAGTATACAGAAACAGTTCTCCAGTAAAATTCATGATAATTGACCTATTATAATTTAAATGAAGAGATGTTATATATTATTATTTTAATATCCATAGCTTTTTGCATGAGGACTTTTAAGTCACAGTATTATTCTTAAAAGACATAAAATATGCCTCTAACAATGACTTTAATCTCCTTACTAACAGCAAAACAGTGTAGTAGAGCTTAACTATATTCTATAAATGATCTTAATAGTGGTAAGATCTGCTTGTTAACTTTACTCATTAGCTAAGAATTTACCTCCTCCATTTCACTACTCTTCCTCTTCCGGGCCTTAGAAATCTTAACTGTCACTGGTGTGGCACAACCAGGGTGTTTCACTGACATTTTGTTTGGCTGTAAAGGTGTAAACTGAATCTCCAATTCAGGTTTCGGAAATCGAGTACTTCGTTCATTTTCTGTTGACACTTCACAAGAATCAAGAACCACTGATCCATCCTATGACAAAATTTTAAAAAATTATTTACAGAATATGAATTTATAAGCCACAAATTAATTATTTCAAATGCCTACTACAGACGATAAATTGGGAAGATGAAAAGTGTAATAGGCCACAGCAAGGACAGCAAGCATAGGTTAACGTCTAGGTATCTCCAGGTTTATATAAGGCATGTAAAATTGGACACGTAGCTGAGAAGTGGAATGTGTGCATACCATACATAAGGTCTTGGGTTCAATCCCTTGTACTGACAAAAAAATTGGAGGAAACAGATTAATATTTCCTCAGCTTATATGGCAAGATTACCTACAGAATTTGTTTAAAAGACTACTAGACCTTACATGAACTTACTTTGTCAGAAACCTCTAAGAGTCTGGGATTTTTAACAAGCACTCCAATTATGGTAGATTTAAAGCTGACCATAAATTCTTTGCCATTCTTCTCACTGAGAAAAAGTGTCTCTCACTTCCCTCTCCTAGAATCTGAGCTGGGGCTTAATGACTTCCATGATCAATTAAGATGCAGTAGTAATACCCTATTTCTCTAAGGCTCAGTAATAACAAGCATTGTATCTCCCATCCTATCCTCTTGGAACACTAACTTTCAAAATACTTCCCCTCCTTAAAATCTATTTGCAGAACCCAGCTAGTATGCTGTGAGAACCCAAGGCCACAGACGCAAGTTGCATGTAAGTTCAGTAGAAATCCAAGAATCAACTACGGCAGCTTTGCAAATAAATCATTTTGGACTTTCAGCCTAGTTGAACATGTTAATTTCATGAAAGCATGAAAACGCATACAAAAGAGCATAACTACAGAATTTATCTCAAACTGAAATACACAGTAATTGCTAGAATTAATAAGAAATTGGACCTATGCCTGAAGGTAACACATATAAATTTATGGAGAAAGAAACGCCTTATTGTATGTGACTACAAATGTAATCAAGACTTAAACCTTGTTTACTGATCAGCTTTAAACTTGCCACAAACTTTATTTTTTAGTCCCAAGTCAATACTATGTGAAATTCTACCAAGAAGCAACAAGAAAAGACTAAAAATAAAAGGAATGGCTCATGTTATTTTCCCATATTAAAATGCCTTTCCCATCCTCTTTGTTTGACAAACTTCCAGTATGATCCTCACTTCTTTAATCCATATCCTCAGTGTTCCTTGGGGCACTCAATTCTAGCTTCTATTATAACACACAAGGTAAGGTCAAACAAATTAATAATTTGTTATGTCGAACTAGATTCCTTACTCCTGGAGGAAACAATCACATATCATTTGTTTCTATACTTAGTGCCAGTGCTTAGAAAAGTTCCCAACACTTACTGTTCCCAATATATGTATTTAAAATGTAATTTTATGTGACATAAAATTTTTATCCGTTTTCATATCCAGTCTTAGAACACTTACATCAGTCAAAGTTATTCACAGAAACCTGGATCCAATGCACATTAAGGAAACTCAATGAGTTATTAAAAGCTAGTGGCAAAATTATTATATGGATACAACTCACTAAAGCATACTTTTTAACACAATGCTTGTTAAGGAAATCTCTTATGAGAGCAAATAATCATCCTCATTTTCTTTTATAAGATTTACTATTTCTGGCCATCAAGTTTGCTTATATTAACAGATCTACTGTTTTTATTAAGAGAAGATAAACATCACTTAGGGATCGAATCGCCCAAAAAAATTTCTACTTCTCAAAAGCTTCCAGTTTTCCTTCACACAGACAAAAGTATACTTGGTTAGTTATACTGCAAGATGCCTACAACTGCTGGTAAAACTTGTGAGTGCTATTCAGTGAGTAATGGTGTGTAAAGGGAACAAAACGGGAAGTATGTTACCAAATACTCACCTCCACTACATTCCTGGAAATTTCGAAACTTGTCAACTGAGATTCACTTTCAATCCTGGCAGGATCTTTTGAACTAGTATGTCTGGGCTTCATGATTATGCTTTGCTTTTTCTGAAATAAGGAAATATTAAAGAAGTCATTTTAACCTGAAAATATATTAAAACACCTCACATAAAGAATATAAAATTAAGATTTCCATAGACCAAACAGTAGAAATAATTAGAGACTTATTCAGTGACTAGCTATGCCTCCCTTCACCTCTGTTTCACCCTCAGAGACTTAGGAAAAGATAGGCAACTCTTCATTTCTTCTGAGTTTAGTCTAAGAAGAAATCTGAAAAACTGCTTTCAAGATCCAAAGCGTTTACATACAATCTCTCATTTTCTTTTCCGTGCAATTCTCAAATTAGGTTTGACAAAAATCATTATTCCTATTCCCAGATGAAAGAAAAAAAGACATGGCGCCAAGTTGGTACTGAATTGGAACTTTAAATCCTCAATTGCTTTTCATAATAGTTTTTAAAAACAAGACATTTCTTGAGAATGTAATCATTTAAGTAGGGTTTAGGAATAGAACTTATCTTATGAGAAAATAGGATAAAAAGTGTCCAAGAAAATTTGGTTATCATTGTGGCTTTAAGACCTAACTAAATCTTCTCTTGAAGCGTGCTCTTCATCTCATTTTCCCCATATGGTAGGTTCTCATCCTAAATCCTACTTAAGTGATTTATAAAGAAACATCTGACTACATTCTAAACTTGATAAGTTCCAATACAGATATTCTCATCAGAGCCATCAAAATTAAGTCAAACACACTTTTCATATCACCTACCCATTACTGCCAACTAATGGAGAAAGCAATTAGCATGTACTGGATTTCACTATAGTAATTATTTTTAAATGCTAATTATTTTTAAATGTTCTTTATTAATTTCTTAATTCTATTACAAAGACACTGCTAGCTTTGAAATGTTAAGTAATTTTCCTCAAAAGTCCCAAACCATGGTGACAGTAGTTGATATCTAGTTTGCTTTTACTTTCTCTTAGACCATTCAATCTTTTAATGCCTAATATGTATACCTCCAATACATATACATACAAACACATTCTTCCCTTGTTATTTAAGTTTCTAGAGCATTATGTGCTGATCATTCATTCCATAAAGACCAACTTCAGATATATCCTGACTCAATTCACTGGGACACAACTGTTTGTGAAAGTCAATCCTCTCTTCATTCAGAATTCCTTTCCCCAATGCACTATTAAAAAAGCAACTGTTTGAACAACTCATGATGCTCCCCCCGACTGTGTTTACTTTCAAAATAATTTGCACCTTTATACAATAAACATAAGGGTGGATCCAAATATTAAAGTACTACGAAGCATTCATTTTAAATCACATTTCTATACTTTAAAGACAGATTAGAGACAAAATTATCAATTGTTGATATTCTAATTGCTCTACCTAGGACAGTGATGGCAAACATTATAGAGCTTTCAGTGATAACAAACAGCTGGCTACAGCATGCTAGGAGGTCTGACCAAATATGAGAGAAAGTGCTATGCCTCAGTCATTGAGAAATAGTAACAAATAAATGATAATGATAAATAAAAGACAGAATAATTATTTTGAAACAAACTCTGAAAACTCAAAATTCATAAGAAATATTTACATTTTTCAAACTGATTCCTCTCTGGTCTACTGAGTTAACTAAATTGAAAGTCAATTAATTTTGAAAAATCCTATGTTGGATAAAATGGCATAGAAAAAATAAAATTCTACTTACTTTTTCAGAAGCCTCTGATGTGCTCTTTCTTAACTGCTCAATTTCATTATCTTTCTCTATGTTACTGGAGATCAGTGCTTTCAGTTGTATTTCTAAAGCAGCAACCAACTGATCTCGCTCTTCTCTCCACTTCTGAAGGTCACTATTTTTCTCTGCCAGTTGTGCTGTCAGTATTTCCTAACCAATAAAAAAAAATTAAAGTTTGAAGTGATGAATCTAAGAATATTTGCAAACATTTATTAGATATAATACCATGAATACAAATATAAACGAGATATATAACTATGTAGTCGACTTTTTAATAAAATATTTCCCTATTAAGCAAAATACTTATTACCATTACATACATTAAATGTCCACATGCTATACTTATACTACCTTGCTCAAAAAAAAATAGCTTACTGCCCATTTCTTTCAACAAACAACTATAACAATACCTTTTAAATTAATATTAGCATTCCCATCAATATTTGGAAAATGAGGACAAAATTACAACAAACAAATGGCAAACCTAATGGCAACAAACAATAAAAAAAAAGAAAAACCAGTATCATTTACCATGAGTTCAAAAATCATAAAATACTCACTAGTAAATTAAAGAAGATACATACAAAATTTTGAAAAACCATAAAACATTGCTAAAAGATTAAAGATCCCTAAATAAATGAAGAGCTAATTTGTGTTCAAAGATCAAAAGACTCAACATTAAGGTATCATTTCTCCCAAAATAAACCTGGAGTCAAGGCAGTTACCATCAAAACTCATGTGCATGCACATAGGTATAGTAGAGCTAATTCAAAAAGATATATAGAAAATGAAGAACAAAATAAATGCAATCAGCTATGTCACTTCAACCATATTACTGTATAATAATCAAGGCAGTATGAACAGGGCATAAAGACAGAGAAATCAATAAAACAGAAGAAACTCCACAAATGTATGGTCGATAAACATTTTACAAATATGTCAAAGAAATTCTATAAAGACAGGACACAACAAATGGTACTGAAAGAATGTAATAACCAAATTTAAAAAATTAATCCCAACCCTAATCACACAGCATAAAACGTATCCAACAGACAAATGTTCTAAGACAGAAGTGACACAGCAGTGAGGAAGAAAGTCTCTTCAATAAGTATTATGAAGTCAGTTGGTAATACACATCAAAACAAACACAAGGTAACATGTATACACTATCATCAAGGAAATTTTACTTTTAGATACACATGCAACATAAATATATGCACAGGTGCACAAAGAAAAAAATAAAAAATATTTATGGTGAATTTACTATTAGCAAAACACAGAAAGCCTAAATACCTGAAATATTACAATGAATGAGTGGAGGCATATTCATAAACTGAAATATTTAACAAAGAAAACAGACTAACTGGCTACATACAGCATGGACAACTCACAAAAACATAATACTGAATCAAAGAAGTCAGACACAAACAAATGATTTCTATTTATATCAAATTCAAAAAAGGACAAAACTAAAATATAAAAGACAGATGCATGTGCCTGTAATCCCAGCACTCACTCATGAGCCTCAGGCAGGATGATCACCATGCGATCAAGGCCAGCGTGCACTACATACAGAGTACCTGCCTCAAAAGAAAAAAAAAAAAAGCGAAAGATAAAAGACAGAATAATTATTCTCCTCAGGAAAGAGGGCGATAAGGGGGCTCTGAAATGATTATAAAGAAACACAGGAGAAAGAAGTAAGCCAGCTTTCTCTAGGACTTGAAACTCAAGGCAGGTACAGTGATTTGTCTATAATCTCAGATCCCCAAAGAAGCTGAAGTAAGAGGATTGTTTGAGCTGTAAAGTTCTAGTCCAGCCTAGGTAAGAGAGAGGAAAGGAGAGATGGAGAGAGGGAGAGAGAGAAAATGAATTCAAGGGGGTATACCTGCTGGCATTACTTCCAGAGGAGCAAATGACTAGGAAAAAACTGGCTTTCTTCCTGGTTTAGAATGGGTACAACTATGATAGCCAAAGTTTTACTAATGGTCAGGATGATTGAATGGACTGAGGAACAGAAACAAAAAACCAGAAGCAACTCCTACAGCATCAGAATTCTATTCAACTCAATACTTCTTTGCTATAGTTTAGGTCTAGAAGGGCTGGGAGTTTGGCTCAGTGCCTTAAGCACCTGCCCTGGCAGGCACGTGGTTATGAGTTCAAACCCTGGTGCTGCAAAAAAAGAAAAAAAAAAAAAAAAAAAGGGCTGAGAGTTTGGCTCAGTGGCTTAAGCGCCTGCCCTGGCAGGTGTGAAGTTGTGAGTTCAATCCCCAGTGCTGCAAATAACAAATAAATAAATAAAATATAGTTTAGGTCTAGAATGTCCTCAAAGGCCTGTATGTTGAGGGTTTGTTTCCCAGCTTGGTGGTGTTGAGAGATGGAAGAACTTTTAGGACATAGGGCTAGTGGAAGGTTTTAGGTCACTGGGGGATTCCCTCAAACAAGATTGTGGGACCATGATCTTTTGCTCTTTCTTTGGCTTCCCTTCAGTGAAGTAAAAGGTTTTGCTCTGTCATGAGTTCCCACTGTGATGTGCTACCTACCACAGGCACAAAGCAACAGGCCAATGATCATGGGCTGAAATCTCAGAAACTGTGAACCAAAATAAACCTGTTCTCTCTAGAAACTGATTATCCAGGTACTTGTTACAATAAAGGAAAGCTAACTAAACACATTCCTAGAGGCATCTACAGTCACATGAAGTTGACACATAAAAAGAAAAATATTACCATCTAAGAGCTATAGTATTAGTCTCAAAGGATTTGGCACATGAAGAAAACCTAGAGTCAATACTCTATAGAAACATGACAACCAATGAAATGTAGTAGACTGGATTAGATCTTGGACCCCAAAAGACAGTAGTGGGAAAACTGGTGAATTTTTTTTCAGAAAGGTTTGAAATTTAATTAATTTGTTGGTTATTCTCATTGTAACGTTATGTAAGATGCTAACATCAGGAAAAGTTGGATTTTATATATATATATATATATATATATATATATATATATATGAATTTTCTTTACTAGGTTTGTAACTTTTTTGTAAATAAAATGATTTAAAAATACAAAGGGTTTAAAAAAAAGAACAAAGGAAGTTATTTACAAAAAGAAACATAAGGGCAGAGCACACAGAGGTAGACCCTGTACTTTCAGATACTCCAACCAACGGGTTCTCTTGAGATGCAGCTTTTCCCAAGGCTACATATAGTACACAATGACATGCAGCATTCTCACCAGTAAACTATGAAGGGTTGAGGGTTGCTGCTGCACCCATACTTTTTTAGCTATATCCATTGGCCCTGGGACACTGTATACTGTTCTGGCTTCCTTCTGCTTCATTTTAGGGGAAAAACAAAATACCTACAAAGGAAACACTCTTCCTCAATATCTTACACTATCAGAGGTGAGAAGCTATTGATTTACACAGATTATTTAGGAATATTTGGTAGGGGAAAAAATTAGTATGGTAAGGAAAAAGCATCATTGCTGGAGTAGACTATAGCCATGGTCTAGACTAGAGCTCAGTAAGTAAACTGGCAAGTTATGTCCATAAAAGATTGTGCATAAAAATTGATCATCTTTGTCCAATATTAAATATTTAGGTAGCTTTAAAGTTAGGGGGTAAAAACAGTGGAAAAAACCATCCTTCATTTATTGATAACTAACATTCTCATTTTTATAGAAAAGTTTATCTGTTAAATTTTAACATAAAATGTCAAAAGACAACAGTCAACTTACTATTACTCTATTATAAATAAAGAACTACTGTTGCATTTAAAGCTAATGTTTGCTTGCTGCTCAACAGTCTTGCTAAGATTAATGATAACTTAACTTTTTCTTATTGGCAACACTGTGTACCAAATTGCCAAATGAAAGAAAAGAAAAAAAAGGCTAAGATATTCTAAGACTTTTAGCTAGTCAATGCAAAACTGAACATCATTTTTACCTCTACCTATGTAGTCTTCTAGAAACTACTGTTGAATTTTTTTTAAAAGCACTGATAAAATGGCTTATGGAATAATAAGCACATACCATTAGAATCTACAGTTCAAAATGTAAAAAGTTTTAAAATACCATAAGGAAAACTCATAGCACTCAAAAAAGTAAAAAAAGATTTAGTACCTAGAGATTGAAAGGCCATTATGTATTTTCCCAACTTGCTAAGGAGACTGAGAAAACTTAGAACAAAAACATAAGAGAATCTTAAAATGAAGTGAGGTGAACTGAGACAGGAAATTATCTTACTAAACCTGCCATTAAAAAAACTTTTTTAAAAAAACAACTGTGGAGAGATAAAAATCTCAAGAATAAATGTAACAAACCAAAATAAAACAGAAGTACATCAACAAAATAATTGTTACCAACCACTTCATTTTGTTGCTTTAAACAACGCTCCCTGTCTTCCGCATATTTTTTCATCTCTTTGTTTCGTAGATTTTCAGCTTCTTTTGCCTGAGTGATAAGTATCATTTTTTCTTCTAACCATTTCTTCCTTTCAGCTTTATATTTCTCTTCACATTCCTATAAATGGTACAAGTTATTACTGTATGCCTAAGTGGTCAGTAAACCTGTTTTCAGTCTTATCTATCAACCCATCACTCTTCACCTTTTAAAAACTATGAAAAGTTGTTTCTAAGTAATGACAAGATCAGAGTTTATTTCAGATTATAAAAAGAAACATTATCTGGTTTTGCTTTTCTTTATAAACTTTATTTTGCTATAAGTCCACTTAAGGACTTCCCTTTATTCAAGAAAAAATGAAAAATTTAAATTTTTGAAAGCACTACTATCACTCAAGTCTTTATAAACAAATGCCACAATATTGGGGAGGCCTGGTCATTTCTAATTGTATGATTTCAAAAATAAAAATAAAAATTACTAAGTATAGGATGCTAAATATAGAATAACTTCTGTACTAGGGCATTTATTAAAGAAAACGAGAACAGTTGGACAATGAATATAGCAGACCAGTGATTTTCAAATTAGTTTTTATAGACTTTTTGGGCCTATAGGCAATTTATTTTATAATTTCAAAACCGTAAGTAAAACACCAATTAAAACAAAAACAACAGTATCACTCTAAAAAGATCTAAAACCACTCTATTAGATGGCAATTCATTCTAGCCTTACAGTTTACAACTCAGATATGTGTTTATGACATCTTTGAATAAAGCAAAATACGGTAACACCACTTAACATGCATTCTGGATATGGTGGATGTATTATGTTTCATAATAAATAGCATAGTTGATAAATCCCATGAAAAACATTTTTCCCATACTATTTTCTACATATAGTATATTAAAGCTAAATGAGATAAAATACATAAATACAAAATGGAATATGTGACTCTATTTTAATAATTAAACCTTGAAAAGATGAACAGTAATCAAAATAGTTCTCTTGATGGTCACCTTCTCCATAACAATATTTGCTAAATGAGAAATTTAAGGAGTAGGAAAGTTCGTAGAAAGATATTAGAAATGGTAACTTAAAAATTTAATACATCAAATATAAAACTAAGGCCCCAATCATTCCACTTTCACTGGCATTCACTAGTTAGTGTCGTGAAAATTTTTCCCCATTTAATTTCATTGCGCACTGAAAAAGTACATCTATATGATTTCCCTCATTGGAAATAGAAAGACAGATAAAATCATACCTGCAATTCATCTTGAAGCTTACTGAGCTTTTTATGAAGTATGTCTGTGTCACCCTCAAATTGTTTATCTGACTTACAATTATTTTTGGTCTCCAGATTGTTGTATTTTTCCTTCCATTTTTCCAATTCTGATTTGAAGAAATAACATTAATTTTAAAAACACATGCAAAAATTATACCATGAAAAGATACAGCTGATAAGAAATATGGGCAAAACCAGCAAGGCCCAGAATATAGGTAAAAAGGGAACTGTGACTACTTCAAAAGCTGTACTTTAAGAGCTTTAACCAAATTCTTAGTGAAGAAGAACTACAGGGGCTTTTCAGAGTATATAGTATAAATTCACTTTAACCTTAATAATAAAGGATACTACATAGAATTCTCAAAAAGAAAGCTACTCCATGTCCATGAGAGTGACTCTAAAAATGAGATTGAGTGTACTCATCATCACCATATTTTTATCCACCAGTGCAGTTTCAGGATTTACGAAGTACTCTGGTACTTATCATCTCAATCTGAAAACCACAGTAATTTGCAATTGCATACATAGCATTGTCATCATCAACCACCCTTTATAGATGAGGGCAATTAGGCTGAGTAAGCACAGATATCCTGCCAAAGCTATCTACACAAAAATGACCCATGTAATTTTGTAATTCTTAACTTTTTTAAGGATTTTGGGATAGCTGAGTGATACAGCACTTGCCTATAGCTTAATTACTAATAAATTAAGTGTAATATATTTCTACACTCTGGAAACGTTCTGACAGGTATTCTGAAGGTAACAGAATCAGAATATTTATTGTGATAAATATAAGATAATGCCAAAAATTTGACAGTGTTAAACTCAGATGAAAACTTATTTTTTAATGTTTGAAAACACAAGAAGTTATTTGAATCTTAACACCTATGAACTACTATGGAATGTTATTTTTTTCTTTATTGCATATAATTTCATTTCAATAAAAAGATTTGTATAACAGTGGAAAATGACAAGTGACAGAATCAAAGACTACACCAAATACCTTAGCATTAAGATTTTTGTTTGTTTGTTTGCTTTTGTTTTGTTGGTACCGGGGATTGAACTCAGCCTCTCGCCTTCCAAGCAGGCGCTTAAGCCACTGAGCCAAACTCCCGACCCTATTTCTTTCAAGGTAGGGTCGCACTATGTAGTTCAGGGCAGCTTTGCTCACGTTGTAGCCCAAGCCAGCCTGGAACTCACAATGCTCCACTTACCTCAGCCTCCCGAGTACTGGGATTAAACGCGTGTGCCACCACACCCGGCTAGATTTTTTTTTTTTTTTTTTTTTTTTTTTTTTTTTTTTTTTTGAGACAGGTCTCACTATGTAGTTCATGATGGTCTTCAACTCACTAGGTAGCCCAGGTGGCCCTAAGCCCATGATGGTACTCCTACCTCTCCTCCCTAAGACTGTAGGATCATTCCTGGCTAGCATTATGAATTATTATAAATTTTCTGTATTACTTTTAGTAGGGAAACCTTTAAAAAAAAAAAAAAAAGGAAGAGAATGAAAAACTATGCTTTAAGATAATAAAAGCAATCTTTTTGGGGGGAGGTGGGAAATGTTGAAACAGGGTCTAGCTATGTAGTCCACACTGGCCTTGAACCACTTTGTAGCCCAGGCTGTTATCAAATTTACACCAATCCTGCCTCGGCCTCCTGAGTGCAAGGATTACAGGTGTGTAAAATAAAGCCTGGCTATAAGATATAAGAAAACTTGGTTTACCTGTGGCCAACCATTCTGCTTCCTTCAATTTAGCCTCAAGTACTTGATCTTGTTCCATCTGAGTTTGTTCTTGTTCCTCAAGTGTCATTCGCATGTCTTTAATCATTTTTTCTTTAACACTTAGATCTAAGTATTTGAGAGAAACATTTAAAAATTAATAATATGTGGATCTAATTTTTCTTAAATCTTCAAAAATTAAAATATATTCATTAACTATAATAGAATACAAATTCCAAATAGAACTACCTGGCATATATGAGGAACTAATACATATTTGAGGCACATAATATATGACATACAGATCAATGTTTGAATGATGGCAAATGTGGATGGATGATACAGAATCTTTTCAGATAAAATTAACAATTTCCATTATAATTAAATTATTTTTACTAATAAACACAGATTTGTTATGGTTCTAATATTCAAAATACATTAAAAAAATACAACTCCATAATAAAAGCACAAATAACCTAATTTTAAAGATAGGCAAGGAACAAGAACTTGTATTACTTCAAAGAAAATAGTCTATAGTATATGAATAAATGTTTCATAGCATTATAGCCATTAGGGAAATGTAAATTAAAACTGTAATGACATATCACTTTATATCCACTAGGATGCTGTGCTAAATAATGGCCCCCAAAATTAATGCCCAATCATTATGCATGTGATCCTATTTAGAAACACTTTTTAAAAAATGTAATCAAATTAAGAATGAGTTCAAGAGTAGGAAAAAAAAAAAAAGAATGAGCTCACACTGCAATGTGGTTGTCCACATATCCAATTATTATTGCTATGTTTATAAAAACAAGAAATTCTGGCTATAACTAAGAGAGAAAAGACAGACACACAAAGAGGGAAGCCCGATGTAAACACAGGAGCATAGATAGGAATTATGCTGCCATAAGTCCAAAAGTACTAACAATTGCCACCAACTACCAAAAGCTAGAAAAGGCAAAAGATTCTTCTCTAAAGTCTTCGGAGGAAACATAGTCCTGTCAATATCTACACTTCTAGATGCTGTAACTGTGAGAAAATAAATTTCTGTTTAAAGTCACCCAGTATATGGTACTTTGTCACAACAGCCTTATGAAAGTAATATTTTTTAAATGAAAAATTGATGGTAATAATGTAGAGAAAACGGAATCCTCACTTATTGCTAGTAGAAATGTAAAATGGTACACCTACTGGAGAAAACAGTTCCCTTCTCAGGTATAATACCAATCCCAAGAAAACAGAAAACATGTTTACCCAAAAACAATATACACAAATGTTCATAAAAATCAAAAGACTGAGAACAACCTAAATGTACATCAACTGATACATAAATAAAATATGGTCTGTAAATGGAGTATTATTCAGTCACAAAAAATGCCAAACATATGGATGAAAATTGTAAATACTAAGTTCAATGATGACACTAAGACCACATAGTGTAGGAATTCACTTAACATAAAATGACTACAACACAGAGTATATTTGTAGCTTTCAGAGGCTAGAAGGAAGAAATCAAAGGAGTATGGAACAAGTACAAAGTTTCTTTTTCAAGTAATAAAACTGTTCTCACCTGGAATTAGATAGTGGTGATGGCTGTACATTCTTGAAAATATACTAAAACCCACTAAATTTATACATACTTTATCAAGAATAAATTTTATGGTACTGTGTATCTTAATTTTTAAAAATTTTTAATTAGACAACAAAAAGAAATATATTCAATATTTAATAGAAATTTAGTAGCCAGAGAAACCTTTAAGAGTTGAAGATGCTACTTTTGTTTCTTTGGTTGTAGGATGATGCCTAATACAACTGAAATCATGAGAGCAAATAAACTTTTAAGAGAGAAGATAAAGAGGAAATAGACATGTAATTGGAAAAATTTGCCAGAGCAGTTGAGGTTCACTGAAAGGGCAGAACTAGCACGAGACAGATAAAAATAGCACAAGACAGATAAAAATAGCTGGGAAAAGGGGGCTGCTCTGGAGGGGAGCTACATACTACCTTCAGGTGTAAAATCACGTACCTGGCAGCTATAAATACTACTTGAAAGTCAAGAGAAAAAAAGGTCCACAACATCAAAACAACATGAAAAAGCAAAGCAGAGACTACAAAAGCCTAATAGTTTTGAAAGTTATTTAGGTTTGAAGTGACTGGGGAACCAGTCTTAAGAGCACGGAAAAGATGAGAAGTTAGATTAAACAGTCACAGAGGGCCCAAGCCACAGTTTTCAATATTTATCAGAGCAAAAATTAAAATATGATAAAAATTATATGTGATCTTGGCCCAAGGAAATGTTTTAGAGCTGCCAAAATCTACCCATATTCGCCAGCTATAATAAGCCAAAGGAAAGGAGAATCTTAAAAATATTGTAGAACTAGAAGACATTAAAGGATAAGGGTGAGGAAAGGAAAAGAAAACGTTGGATGATATACAGAGATATATTTTCACATCCAAGTTATTCCTGCACATTTGTCACGCCAACGTACAAGTTACCTAAGTAATAATTTAGTTGTCTCACCTCTTGTTTTTGTTGGACAAGTAAAGACAGCATGGATTAGTGAGGAAAGTCTGAGACTTAAGAGTGATGCAGATCTGGGTTTACATCCCATCTCTGCCATTCACATAACTAAGGAAAAGGATGAGAAGTGGAGTTCGTATAATTTAAGAACAAAACATATCTATAACAGTAATTTTATAATATTTCAAACAAAAGATCAATAAAATTTGCTTTGAAAAAGCATAATTCAACATCTAAGATTTGAATTAAAAAAAAAAAAAACTGTTATCCCAGAATGCACAATTCATCTAAAAGTATACTTTGATTTAGTATAATTGTCTTATGTGTTTTTGGCCTACTAACCTGGTTGTTAGTCTGTGGATATGATAACTAACTTTATAGTGACTTATAAATAAATGACTTACACAATTTATTTTGATGCTGGCAAAATAAAAGGGAGGTAGACAGAAGCAGGAGAATTGAGATGTGTTACATGTACTAGTTCCCTACAATGAATACAATCATTATGTACTGCAAACATACACTAGAATTAAAAATATAGTGGCAAACTTTTAAAGATATTTTGTCTGAAGTATGTTCTTTACACAATTTTGTCTTTCTAAAAATCTGCTCATAATTTGTGATCCATGCAACTTTGACAGACTCATATAAAATCTTGGCCACTGCCAAGAAATCAATGTTGCTTTGACTGAATGTTATTTATTATTTTATTTCCCAAAAATAAATTTTACTTATTTATTTTGTGGTGTTAAGGATCAAATCCAAGGTCATGTAAACGGTAAACAAGTATTCTACCACTAAGTGAAGTTCCAGCCCACTTAGAATAAACTATAAGTTGCTCAATTATTTGTCAGAATTCACGCTTTTTTCTTTTGATAAAATTACATGTTATGTTGTTCTCTCTGCAGTTTAGGATTTTCAAAGGGTAAAAAGAATTCAGATGTTTAATGTACGTGTAGCAATTCCCTACAATAAATGTAAACATTATGTACTTGAACATATATTAATAAAAACTTAAATTAAAAATACAGGATTTTCAAAGGAATATTTTCCATAGTTCTTATCAAACGATCTATTTTGCAGTAATTTTAGTACTAAACATTCAAAGTTGTTCCTGACCTTTGCACACTTTCTCATATTGCTGTATAGCTTCTTCCGCTTTCTGATTACTTAACTGCTCCTACAAAACAAGAATATGAATTAAATTCAAATGTAAGTTAAGCACTTAATATTTAATAGTGGCTCTTGAAAACAGGGTTTATTAAGTTTGAAATCAATCTCACTCAAGGCTGACCAGTAGTCTCAAGCTTCTGAGTTTCTTTTACTGTGGAGAAAAAGTCAGGGTAAAAGTAACAGTAAGAAAACAAACAAACTGAGCCTAGATACAGTTCAGTAGCACAGCATCTGCCTGGCAAGTGCAAGGACCTGAGTTCAATTTCCAGTACCCTCCCCTCCAAAACAAGAAAACAAACCAAAAACAAGTGTATACTTTTAATCTAAGCTATGACTCTGCCACTTTACTTTCTCATTAAATTTTAGTTAAGATTTCTCACATATCACAAAATGCAAAAACAAGAGTAAAAAGACATCTACTTATATATTTGATATAGGGGAAACAAAACCATCGAACGTTCCTTATTAGTAAACTCAAAATGCAGAAAAAAAAAAAAAGCCCTCCATTCCTTTTATGTAGCAAGTACTTACAGGTTTGGAAAAAGTAACAATAATCTTAATAGGCAAGATAAATTATGGGATTGGAAATTCTACATTTTTAATTCTAACCTATCAGGTAAAACTTTACATTCAATCTCACTTAACCTTATCACTATCTCCTAACTTCATATATCTTAGAATAAATCATTGTAGAACCTGGAAATCTGGGTCATTGTATTACATAAGTACAGACTTTTATTACGATTATATTTCCTTAAGAATTAAATTAAAACCATGTGTTTATGTCTGAATGCTGAGTAGTTTGTTTCATTTAAAAGTAAAGGAAGGAATACTATTTACCCATTTAATTGATGTAAATCAAAATATAATTATTTGCAATAAGGGGACTGTTTTTCAAGTGTCAATTTTTAAAAGAATCTATTATAATACCCACTTATTTTACATTTTACTCTGAAAAAAATTTTAATGTGTACAAAATTTGCAAAGATAGCAAATTAATTTATTTTAAAACTTAGCTTCTCCTACTGTTATGTTACCTTATGCATTTATTAAAAATCAGAAAATTAACTTTAGTACAATACTATTAATTCTACTACAGACTTTACAATTCATCAGTTTTGCCACTGTTGTCCTTTTTCTGTCTTGGGATCTCATGAGGTAACACTACATAAAGTCATCATTTCTCCTTTGGTCTCCTAAAATCTGTGATAGTTCTTCCGTCTTTCCTGTCTTTAATCACCCAGACACTTTATATTAGTCAAGTAGTACAGAAAACATCTTGAACTTGTGTTTGTGTGATGTTTACTCATGAATAGACTGAAGTTATGAATTTGGGAGAAGAACACAATGGGCATGTGCACTTTGGTCATATTAAATCAGAGAAGTATATATGGTACCAATGTAACTAACTACTGGTGATGTTAATTCTTGAACACTTCCTTTAAATAGTTATCTGGTTGGTTTCTCACTATCGTTATTATTTCTTCTTTTCCACATTGTATTCATTAGAAGCCAGTTACTATGAACTTAACTTAATTTTAAGTAACTTATTTTTTGACCTTAGAAAAGGTCTGGGCTGGGGGTGTACTTTGGTGGCGTAGCATTTTTGGGCAAGGCCCTGGGTTCAACCCATAGTACCACAGAAGAAAAACAAATGGACAAAACAGAATTTGCTATTAAAAGCCAGTATTTAATTAGACAATAAAATATGACAACAGAATGCACTTAAGCCATCTTCTAAAATAAAACTGTTACCTTGAGCTGCTGAATGGTTCGCTGTTTCATATCTATTTCCTGAGAACACTGGTTTTTCTTTTTCTCTAGCTCATTTATTTTAGTCCTCAGTAATTTCTCCTCATCACGCATTACAGATACCTACAAAGTAAATATTTATAAAGCAAATTAAAATATTTTTCCATATTCCTTTTTGTTTAAAATTCTTAGCCATATCCAGATGTGGTGGCTCAAGCCTGCAATCTCAGCACTTGGGAGACTGAGACAGGAGGACCACCATGAGTTTGAGGTCAGTCTGAGCTACATAGTGAGTTTCAAGCCAGCCTGAACTACACAGCAAGACCCTGTCTCAAAAAAAACAAAACAAAAATAAAATAAAAATTCAGAGGCACTTGTTCGAAGATGTCCTTTCGCGCCATTAGAAAAATTATAGATACAATTAAACCATATGTACTATTAAGTAAAAAGAAGTTTATAAGATAGTTTTATTTTTTATAGAAGAACAAAAAAGACAGAGGGAAAGAGAAAAGGAGAGAGGGGGAAGAAAGTAACATTTAATGCCTAGAAGGGATATTTGATGGCTGGGAAAAGTGGGATTTCTCTCTCACTAAATTTATCTTTGTACATTTCAAACTTGGAGTCATTAAATTTAATAAAAACTTAATCAAGAGTGGTAGAACACACCTGTAAGTACAGCCCTAGGAAAGCTGAAGTTTGAGAACTGCTGTAACACAAATGCCAGCCTAGGCTACATAGTTCAAACACAGACTAAGTTACTTAGCAAGATTTTGTCTCACAAAAAAAAAAAGTTAAAAGTCATACTGCAGATTGTCTTAAAAACTATCTGCAAACAGAAGATAACCTTTTTTTTTTTTTTTTTAAGGACTTGAGACTTCCTCCAAGATGGCCGCCCAGATGACACCGTGACAGGGAGGCTCCCTGAATATACCATCAAAATGCCGGAATATAAACTAATATAATAACAGAGAGAAGGAAAAAAGAGGGAGATGGGTCCTCTGGACCCAAGAAGAATCTAAAACGAGAACTGTAGCCCACGGAAAGAGTAAAAGAATGAAATAAACAAAGGC
>RJWM01011097.1:11795-61107 GCA_004363535.1 Dasyprocta punctata | reverse complement strand
GTACAGTTGGCTCCAGCCAGTCCTTGCACAGCCTCCTCTGTTCAATCCCACCCGCATGTCTCTATCGTGTCAGCTGCTTCCTGACACCAACAAGAGAAAGCGCAAGGGTTGCTCAATCCCCCTTCAGTCTCTGGAGCGAGTGGAGTGCTGACCTCCCATTTACTGCCCAGCCGTGGCCCAAGGCTGTTCAGATCCTGCGTGTCTGCATCCCTCTCTCAAACCACTGACAGCAAGCAGGAAAGGCTGTGCTGCTCCCCTCACTACTTCACCACCTCCATTGTGGTCCCAAGTGGTCCCTAAACATCTTGTCACTAGGGGTTTCAGTTAGCTGCTAGGTTGCCTGACCGCCCCCCACCCTCCAAAATATGTAAATCAATAAATAAACAACACAAACACAAACAAAAACAAACAAACAAACAAAACCCTAGCAGTCTGTTGGGAGGGAGTAGTTTCCTGGTCACTTGCTTTTATGTGTGCTGGCTGAATTTGCTGCCAGGATGCAGCATCCTCTGTGTGGGAGAAGACAAAAGTGGCAAGGGTCCCTGTACCTCCAATCTATCCCATGCGGTTTAAACTAGCTGCACTTTTGCATTCCATCTTCTTTTTTTTTTTTTTTTTTTTTTTTTTTTTTTTGAAACTTTCCAATATGGCATTCCCTGTTCTGCATGCAGGTGACAGTGCCACCAGTAGCCCTACGGGCTCACTTGACCTTTTATAAAGTCCTCTGTGTATGTTTTCTTTGGTCTACAAGTCTCTCATTTCAGATTGATTTTGGCGTGAGGTTGTATGTCTCTCTCCTTCTACCAATGACCTATGCTTTCAGTTAATTTTCTCGAGTAGATCCAACATAGCTCCTCTTGTATTTGGCCATGTTCTCAGTGTGTCAAGGTGCTGACACACTGAAATAGAAAACACTGAAACACATGTCTAGTGAAATTAAAAACAACAACAATTAATACTTGAATGACTAAAGGTATATCCGCACAAATCCTTGTTAGCCAAAAATTTTCCACAGTTTTTTTATTTCTGGAAAATTCTGCTGCTGCTCAATTTATGGCTTTTATTTCTATCCTAATATTTTATATTTCTAATGTACATATTTCTCTTCCTCCTTTCTTTCTATCTTCCTTTCTTACCTTTTTTCTATGAGAAATTTAATCTACGACCTTGTGCCCCCTACACCACCATTCCACCACTGTACTATATCCCCAGTCCTTAAAGTTATATTTTAACAACCATTTTATATAATTATTCTGTCAGATTTACAAACAACTTATAATGAAAAATATGTATTTTTGAATTTGTGCTATTACAAATTTTTAATGATGCCATATTTCTTAACAAAAAATACGGTGTTACCAAAAGCATGATTCTTTAAAAAATTTAATTGTATACAATTAATTAAGTCAGTCTAAATATTTTATTGTACTGATCAAGAATTTTCAATTCAAAACCTATGATTCCTTTGGAAATATAATTATTACTGACATTAATGGAGTTTTCTTTTTGTTTCAAATATTTCTTATATCTGTGAGACGAGAATCATTGGTTTTCTTAGAAATAGTGTTTGTTTACATAGATTTAACCTCTGAGAAACCTTGGTGACATAAAATATCAGAAGGAAATGAAGGAGTATTAATCTACATAAAATACAATGTGGCCAACATATTTGACCCCTTTTCAAATTACAAACCAACTTCTAAAAGATCAATTACCACAAAATATGATTAATGATCTATCAACTGATTAAGTAATTTTCCAAGCTTTGCTGAAATTAAGAGAAAATTATCTGTCATAGAATATGACTTGTTTGTGTCATTAAACTTCTTTAATTTCTTGAAATTTTACAAAAAATATCAGCAAATCATATCATATTATTAATAACTATCCCTATTACACTTTTCATCTGGAAAGTGTAATAGAGTTATTTTTTCAGAATCATAACTAATTGAAAATAAAATGAAAAATATATTCCATAGAATTTGTCCCATTAGAATTTTTAAGTAAAATGCTGTTTTAAATCTTCTACATATTTTAAATGATTATCAAAATATAGTTAAATTTATGTATATAATCAGTATTTTATTGAAGTCTTTATGATGTAACATTTAGTAAAAGCGGTCTCCACTCTCTAGTGATTTGGCCAAATCACATTCGTGTCTGTAAAATATATTAATTTTCATTTTTTAATATAAATAACATGTTAATGTGCATGTAAAAATATTTAAAAATTAATATAGGTATAAATTCTAAAATAGAATGCTTAAGAAAGATTATGAACATCAGTAAGGATATGAGCAACAGAATTTAAAGATAATATGAATTTGTGCATGTTTATAATAAATTATAAAACAGAATGATGCTAAAGTACCCCATCTAAACTGAAATAAAGAAACTTTGAAATTACAGTTCACAAAGGATATAGCTCAGTGGTGGAGTGCTAGCTTAACAAGCACAAGGACTTGGAGTCAATCACCGGCACTGCCAAAATCATATTATTAATGGAGTGAAAAGTATAATAGAATTCATGTTATTATGTCTAAGACATATGACATCATGTATGCAGAAGTGTAATGCTGACAGGTAATAATTGAATAAGAATATAAAATAAGAAAATATATTTAAAATTTATAAAATGAAAATTGCTCAATTTTCATTGTTGTTTTCCTTGTATTTATGAAAGATTGTATAATCCCAAAGTAAAGGCAACCTACACCTTTATGATCAGAAAATACTAACACAAAAAAGTAAAATTCAAAATAACTGTAAATGGAATGAATATTACATGATACTTTTTGAAAAATAATGCATAGCCTAGTTCACTCAAAAATCATAGGGAAAAATATGTTTTTCTAATGCATCTAGAAAATTTTTGCTGTTATAGAAAGTATTGCAGTGACATTTGAAAGATTTAGAAACACAGATGAATATGACTTTTAAAATTTCTAATGACATTCTTTTCCAGCTATTCCCTCATAATAATAATGAATCATTAGGAAATTTAAAAACATTGCTTATCTTTAATAAGCTTAATCATTTTTGACATTTGTAAATTTATTTTTAAAAGTTTATTTTTTATGAGGAGATGTGTATATTTGACAATTAAGGAGTGATGGAAGAAGAAAACCACTTTGACCAAATTTTCTACAATGAATTTGAATAGAACATATTTCCACAAATGCCAAATATTCTGTCTCTAAAGCTCTCATTGGCTCAACAACATGTATGTGGAACAAAACAGAAATATTTTATGATATAATAAATCACAAATGAGTTTTCACAAGAGCCAAGAATTCTAATTGATTCTTTCCATTAAAAACCAATGTGCAATACACCTAGGAACAAAGCTTCAAAATAACATTCAAGACAGGGAGGGGCTGTATGACTTTTGTAGAGTGGGAAATACTAGAGGAGATGTGGTAAAGGAGAACCTTGTAGATGTTTCAATCCATTTTCAGGCAGATCTGTTTCACTGAAGGGAACATAAGAAAATTGCATCTGTGGAAAATATTTTTAATAATGCTATTCATTTTTTCACCATTAACCAAATAATTTCTCACATGCTAAAGATAAAGATATCCTAAGTTTCAACTTCCCATACAGTTATATTGTTCTAAAGCTTGAATGGGTATTAACTAACTTATTGTTAGGACCTTTACTATTACTAAGGTCAATAAAGTCTAAAAGTAGCTTCAAAAGTTCATTTAGTTACTTATTTCTCATTTTAAGTAAGAGTTCTAGGGTTTCCTTATAGAATCTTTGATAATGTTAATTGAATTTAAATATGCAAATACATTTTACAAAGCAATTAAATTTAATTTCTCTATTTAACAAAATATTTCAATTATTATGTTTCAGCTTTTATATTAGTCCCTAAATAATAGTGAGCAACCACTGATTTCATCCTCAAGACACTTACAGTATATCTAATTGGCAGAAATTTGCTAAGTTTACATAGTCAGAATTAAGAGAAAGGTCACTGAAAGTATATATATCTCAGTTTGGGTTATTTTAAAATATTCATAGAGAAAACAGATATGTAATCTCTGGATTATGAGAACAATTAATATGAAGTAACCGAAATACATAAGAATGTTGATTGTGAAATAAAGGTACTTATGGCCACATTAATGCATTTTATAGAGTTGTCCAGTATTGATCTGAATCATTTCAACATATTTCTTTCAACAGTAAGCAGATATTCAATAAATATTTCATTAATGCTAGTATTTGGCAATCTGAGTGTTATGTACGTATTTGT
Source organism: Dasyprocta punctata (assembly GCA_004363535.1). Classification (NCBI taxonomy): domain Eukaryota; kingdom Metazoa; phylum Chordata; class Mammalia; order Rodentia; family Dasyproctidae; genus Dasyprocta; species Dasyprocta punctata. Next base: position 56,846 of record RJWM01011097.1, on the reverse strand, counting down.
ATTGACAGTTCTCTAAACACAAATCCATTGCCTTGAGACACATAATACAATAGATGAGATACTCTTCCCCCCAAAAAAAGATTATTGAAACTTAGTAAGTGACTGCAGAGGATGATTAACTAATCATGGAGCTGACACATTCTGTGGATTGTGTGTGTGTGAATGTCTTCAAGGATATGTGGACATATGTGTAAGTGTGTGTTTGATATAACATTATATAGAAAATTTCATCTACTCAAATTAGGTGACAAAATTTCTAATAGTTATGAAAACTGAAACAATTTAAAGTGTACAAATTAGTAAGTGTATAAACGGTAGGTTAAGAAATCAAATCCTGAATTAAAGAACTTTACTCAAAATTCTTCATTGATATGGAAAGCAAAGCACAGGAAAGGATGGTAAGGCATGATTCTGACTCCTGCGTCCATGGTTGTTTGTGTAAATCAATGTGAGAGTCTGGGTTAAAATGTGATTTACATGAAGAATCATGAACTTAGGGAGTTCAATCCCTGACACATAACATAAATAGCTACGTGTTTCTGATTAATTTAATTAACACAGTAACTTTAGAACAATTCAAATGGCAAAAAAAAAAAAGCCTTATAAAATTTGGTGAATTTACAACCCAAATGTCATTTAAAAATGTAAGTTTCAGAAATAAGGTGGTGAAATTCAAAACCCTGTACTCACAAAAGTATCTTAGGAAAGTGGTGCTGTATCTTCCAATTTATTCTCTTTATTACTGAAGATTAATTTTGAAGAGAATAAAAATATGAAAGAACACACATTACTCGTCATATTCATCTGAAAGGAGCATTGGTGCAGGTGTGTGAGTTTAGCTTGCATAGCCTAATCAGATTGTTATGGCTTATAAATGATATTGAAAGGTGCAAGGAAACTTGACTTACTATGCTTATTTTTTGATTCATTATACTTACAAATTTTCTTTAAAGGCCTAGTAATAATTTCTGGATAAAATTTAAGTGCTATTTTGTCAGGTATCTAAAATAAAATGTCATAGTATTTTAATTAGTCAAGTTTGTAAACATAGCTGATTGTGATAGGGCTTAATATTTTAACTCATTCGGTGGAATATTAATTAAATCATGAGGGAAATAAAATATGATTGGTAGATTTAAATTATAAACTTGAAGTAATCCAGGTTTTCATAGGATTAATAAATTAAATTCCAATATAAACACACCAATCCCAATTTGTGTTGTCCATGCACACGAATACTAATACACACATTCACATACACATTCAATTCTGGGACATTAAGCACTCAGAATGGCAGAGATCAGTTGATATCAGCTTACTGACTTTAGGAGAATAAAACGTTACTTTTCCTCTGATGCACAAATTAAACAGCAATTACCTTGTTTAATTTGTGTGAGCAGACCACTGAATGTTGTAGTACATGTAGAAAATATTTAAGAAGTAATTGAGTTCAAAAATTAGCTTTATAAAAAATATATCTTATCCAAAATTATGACTTAATTTTGCAATCTACAAAATGCAGTAAGCTTTTCCCAACTGGTATGGAATTGCTTATTTTACTTGGAGATCTTAAAAAATAAAGATTTTCACCAGATTTCAATATTTTTTTTTTCCACTAAATTGTATTTTTTAGAGAGTTCACTTTCCCCCTTCCTCTCTCTGTGGATTTGGAAGAGGGGGCAGAGAAAAAGAGAGGGAGAGGACTTACAAAGACATATATTCTGCTAAACAGATAGTTTCACAGTTATATCTAACTTATATTTTAAATTTTTTATTTTAATTCTTCATTTAAAATGCTATTAATGCAATTTAAAATATTTTCATTTGTCAAAAATTACTGAATATATGATAATCATCAGAATTCATGCTACATGCTAGGAATCAGGAGAGGTACATAGTGCAGAGCAGTGCAGTTTTTTTTGTAAAGGGAATCAAATACGATTTAACATTAATTCAATACCAATTCATTAAATAAGAAAAAACATAGAGTTTTGATGTGTTGTATCACATTTCTTGTCACCTGCATTCTTATGAATGTATTATTGTAAATCACATTTTCCAGACAAGCAAATTAAACTTTTGAGAGTTTAAATTATTTGTTCAGTGCCTTTAAAATAGATATCTATGGAATTTGGATTCAGAAATTCATTCACCATTATTATTACATTAAAATGACAATCTGTTTCATTAGCTTGAAATGGAATGTGCAGGAGAGGAAAAATAATTTCTCCCTATCCTTATGAGTTCTTATCTGGGACTCTTGTTACAAAAGACACATTGGCAGGAAAAATAAACAGAAATTTACTGTGATGAATATTTTATGTGCATATGGAAGATACCCCGGAAATGGGTACTTCTCAAAGAGGTGGCTTAGAATTCGGGCATATATACATATATATATTCTTTGACAAAGAACAATACAACTTTAAAGAAAACTAACTGTGCTGTCTGTCATCTTATGCAATCTCTAAGCATCTTAGGTGAACCATTTTTGCCCTTGCTGGTAGAAAGGGGAGAAGGAAGAAAATCTTTGTAAATTTGTATCTTGTTTTTGGCATAATGAAGATTAGCCAAGAGCTTTTTTAATACCTGAATACTCTTAATTGCATTAATTCAAAATAGTCAGGAGGCAAAAATATTTTGAAATAAGCTCTTCTATTACTATTTAATGGTAAGATTTTGTGTAAACTAGAATGACTTAAGTCATAATATAGTCTGTATACATTTTATGCTCATATATGTAAATTTAAGAAAATATTTAGTCTCTAACTTATCTAAAATTTTACTTTATAATGGAAAATATTTGAATTTGCTTTATTGATTAAAGATGAAAGGAAATGATGTTGTACTTCTTGTCATCTGGATCACACCCAAATTAGAAACAGAGATGGTTATTAGAGAAAACAAACATATCCTTACTTTTATGAATTAATTTCAAATAAGCATTGTTTCCACTTATTCTTTAATCAATTTTGAAAAAATTGATATATAGTTTAGATTAAGTCTGAAGTTATCTGTGAATGTCTGAAACCAAGGAGTTTAAAGCTATGATATAAAAAATTTGAAAATTATATCACTGGTAAGTATGCCTCAATATTAAAAGTATATTGTTTATTTTTGCCAGTCTTAAATTTATTTATTGCTTATACAAATATCTGACATTATTTCATAACTCCTTTGATTTGATGCATATGAAATTAATTTTCAAATTCTTATTTACCTTCTCACTACTGCATAATGAAACATCATAATTATTTCATAAATTATAATATTACATAATGTTACATAAGTTATTGAGTTAAGATGCAGATTAAAATTTGGTGTTATAATATCAAAAAATGCATACTTTGAAGTATTAAATATAAGAAAATATGTGCATTTGTTAAATGACTAACCATATTAATGCAAAATCATTATGTTCTCTATTTTCAACATGCTAGTAAAATTTATCATCCCAGAACAAGGTTGAAAACAATATAATCTACTTTGTTTCATTCTTTAACTAGTTTTAGCTGACTTGAAATAAACTTTTTGAGTTCAAAAGATCACCTACTTTTGTTATAAGGCAATAAATTCATACAATCCACTAAGAAAAGGATTTTTTAAATTAAAACAACTTCTTAAAATCTTATCACTTTGAGTTTTAGACAACTTTGTGTATTAATTTGCTTGAGAGGAGTTACAAAAGATCTTTCACCCAGAAACTTCACAATTTCCAGCAGGATCCATTGAACTGAGTACCTTCATCTGATCTCTTTTTAAGGTCTCATCAAAAGAGTAGAATATCGAAACTTGTCTTAAACTCATTAGGATCTTTATTCCCCTGAACAAGGAGAACGAAATAAATATACAGTTACTTCTAGCTCCTGTCTTTGACAGTTTTGGCTTGGTAGATTAGGTCCACCATTTTGCATTGATACATCCAATGAAATGGGGGAAAAGACTGACTAATCTTTCTTACGATCAGTTTTTTGCTTACCTAACTCAAGTATAAAGGTAATTTCTGAAAACTGAATTTGCTTTTAAATTTTTGAGTCTCATATTTTTCTAGTGTCTTGCTTTCTCTTGCAGATTTTGAAAAATATGACTGTAAACAATCAGTGTTAAACATTACATTTCTGTTCGTGTGAACATTTGTGTGTTAGTTACTTTTTCGTTGCTAAGACACAGTACCCACAACGAAAGAGAAGTTTATTCTGGCTCATGGTCACAGTCCCTAGTCAGCTGACTCCAGAACAGACAGCATGGTAAAGGATCTGGCAGAAGTAGAGCTGCTCATGTCATGAAGGCCAGAAAACAGAGAGAAAAAGAGAGAGCCTGTGGGAGGACAAGTTTCCTTCCAGGTCATGTCCCCAGTGCCTTGTCTCTCAAGAGCACATTTATCACAGTATAAAACCCACGTAAGTCAACCACTGTTCAAACGCCCAACTTCTGAGCACATGAGCGTGCTTGGGGTCATTCTTGATCTAACCTGTAATAATTTCAAATACATAGGAAGGGAAAGATAGGAAGGCAGAAACAGTAGAAAAGCATAACCAAAAGTTGTTTGTTTTGCTAGTAGGTTAAAAATAAAGAAAAAAAAAAGAGAGAGAGAAAAATTCAAACTCTTTTTTCCTACCTAGCGGTATTAATTCCCAAATGGAATAATAATTTGAAGGAATATGCATGCCTGAAGTGTTTGTCTGCTTCTTTGTGCTCCCTGTTGGTGTGTGTTAAAGATGGTTAGGAGGGTGAAAAGAGAAAAGATGTACAGAAGAAATCTTGAATTTATTTTTGAACATGTAGTGATTAAGCTAAGCATGACAAAAAATAAAATGGAATTGCATGTGAAATAATATCCTCATTTAGCACTGAAAATGCAAATACAATTAAAGATGATTTTCTAGAGCAAATAATTTATTCCATTATCTTCAGACAGCTTCAATTAAAATACTTTATATTTCCAGAGTTCACACAGTTAATATTCCAATAAAAATATAAGAACTGATATGACAAATATGTAGATTGTTCATAAATATGCTATTTTATGAAAAATACAAATTGTCATTTGAAAGGAAACATAGAAACTTGCTTCATTAAAATACTTTTGGCAGAAATAACTTTATGTGATTTTAAAATGATTACAAAGTTTGTATTTTTTCCTTTTCCAAATTGTAAAGCCCAATAGTAAAAATGAATTAATGTAATCACAAAATTTTAAAGACATTTTTATAAGTACAAACCAAATTTAAATGAAACTTAAACCACATAATAAGTTCTACAAAAACTCACTTGGGTAGACTTTCCATCATTAATCATTTTTCAAACTGCCTAAAAATGACACTGTAATGAGTCAAACAGTGCTTTTCTTTTTTCCTTTATAATTCAAGCAGAAGTTCAGTGTCTTAGGCATTTTTACTCAACAATCAAAATTTTGGTCATTTAAATTATTCAAGACTCGAACATTTTAAACACAATGAAGCAGGGAATCAGAAACTAAAATGTGTAGTTACATTCTTTTCTAAGACTCATTGCCAAAATGTTTCCATGAGAGCAAAACTCAATTCCTTACACATAGAATATATATCTGAATGAATCTCATCTAAATTCATATATTACCAGAAAAAATAATGTTAAGTCATATGCACATAAAATTACATTTTTACTAATTTTAATCTCAGTTGTTTAATTTTAAACTCACCATTCAGGTGATATTTCTTTTTCTGTTTAATCTTGAATTAAGTGAGGAATATCCACACTACCCTGACAGTGCAATTGTAGTGAGTTCACACAGGTAATAAAGAAAATGGTAAGAGAGTGGCTCTGTATGTCTTTTTTTCACCTGCTCATATACACACAGATATGCAAATACATAAATGTATATTCCAATGCATACATGCAGAAATAGATAAAGTTGAATGAGTTGTCATTAAAATCTTCAAATATGGAAGATGTTGCATAAAGCTCCAGCACTCTGAATAACAGCTGTGCTTTGCACTTAACTCCGTGGCTCTGTTCTAAGAAAGATCTGAGCTGTAAGCACACCCACTGTACATTTTCAGAATTCTTTAGCCACAGATCAAAATCAGATTATTTAACAAACAGTCTTTGCTCACTGGTTGCACTAGCACTACATCAGAAAGAAAAACTCTGCATGTTGGTCAAAAACAAACATGAACACAAAAGGTTTATGCCATTCAGTAAAAAAGCCTGGAGATTTACCTCAGTCATTGATGTAAGCACCTGCCTGGCAGGTACGAGGTCCTGAGTTCAATCCCTGGTACCAAAAAAAAAAAAAAAAAAAAGAAATTAAACATTTATTGAATACAAATAAAGTAAGAGGAAGGTCATGGAAATCAGGGAAAGTCTCATTGAGGACATTGTATTTAAAAACTTTTTAATTCAACGTGCCAAAATTGTGCAGATATATGTGGACATGCTGACACATGCCAGTAATCCCTATACTCAGAGAATCTAAGACGTAGTATCCCAAGTTCAAGCCCAGCTTGGGCAATTAGCAGATTAGGTAATCCTGTCTCGAAATAAATAAATAAAAACAAAAGTGTTCAAGCATGAAGAAAAGCAAGTCCAAGACATACAAAGCAAGGTGATACTTGGTGTGATCAAGGCATACTAGAAGTATGGATTTAATGGAGTAAGAAAGGGGGGAGTGATAAAGATAACAGTGTGAAAGGTGGCTATAGATGAGACTCAAAGTTCTCATATTCACCTTAGATTTGATCCTCTACGTGCTTTCAATACTAACTAAGTTTGATCAGAATATTGACAAGATTTCTTTTTTTCCATAGGCTCACAAGTATTGGTTATTTGTTGTTTTACTGTAGACATTCTTGTCAGAGTGAATTGGAATTTCTATGTTGTTAAATTTGATCAAATGATTACTAATGTTGAGCATTTTTTTCAAATATTTATTTACTGTTTGTTCTTCTTCATCTGAGATGTGTCCATGAATTATGTCTTTAAATTTAGGGGGTGTAATTTTTTTAGATCTTTATATATTCTAGATAATAGTCCTTTGTCAGAGGAGAAGCTGTTAAGTTTTTTTCTGTAGGTTGTCTCTTCACTCTGTTGGTGGTTTCTTTTACTGTGCAAAAACTTTTTTTTTATGAAGTGGAAAAGGAGCAGTTTTTCACAGTTCGCGAGCATATATTGGTAGAACCACTATGGAAATCATTATGGAGATTCTATTTGACCCAGCTATTCCCCTTCTATGTATCTTCTTGAAAGAGGTAAAAGCATTATACCACATCACTATATGCACACCCATGTTTGTAACAGCACAAGTTTTAATAGCTAAATCTTGGAAACAATCCATTTGCCCACCAGTGAATGGATGTATAAAGAAAATGTGACTTTTGTATGCTATAAAAAGGACAAATGAGTCATTTTCAGGTAAATAGATGTAACTTGAGAACACTATTTGAAGTGAAATAAACCAGACATGCATTTAAATGTTTCATTATTTCTTTTGTGAGAGAAATCTAAAGGGTAAATAAGGACCAAAATTGGACAGATATTGGGAAGTAGGAGAAAATATTCAAATGAGAAAGACAACAAAGGAGGGAGCAGAGGAAGGGAAGAAGGGAATAGGGAAGCAAAGAATGGAAGAGAAACAATAGAAACAAAGATTTATAAATGGAGAAGTGAAAAAGGATTGAAGCAAAGAAAGGGAATGAGAGAAAGGAAGAATTAAGATATATTAAGTGCAAGCACAAATTTCCTTTTGTGGCTGTGATCATTACATATGACAGAATTGTACCAATAAAATTAATTAAGAAAAAAAGTATTTTGATGAGTTTTATATTTTCAAGGATTTTTAAAATGCATTCTGTCTTTTGGATTAGAGAACTGACATAAATATGAGAAAGTGAAACATGGAAATAAGAAAACCACTTGGGAGTTCACTATAAGTAAGACTTGGGGCCAAGGATATAGCTCAGTGGCACAGAGCCTGCCTGGCAAGTGTAAGGTCATGAGTTGAATTCCCAGTACAATAAATACATACATACATACATAAATAAATAAATAAAATAAGTAAGATTTTTCAAAATTACTTTTCCCTGTATTTCACCTTTGGAAAATAAGTAGTCATGTTTCCAAATTCATCAAACTACGAAGTATTAGACCTGCAATGCAAATTCAAGTAACAAGAGCCCACTTTTTTAACCAGTACTCTGCACATTTATGTGTAGTAACAGAGAAGATGGGAATGTAGAAATGATCCTATTTATGACAGATAGACACAAGCTAATGAACGGGGCATGTGGTTATACATATGTGTAAGTAACAGATACTGAAATATTTAGGGGTTTTGCTTTGTTTTCTGTTTGCTTGTTTTATCTAAGTATCCAGACAAGTGACAAATCTAGTAACTAAGTTTTTAAAAACTGAAAACTAGAACCAGACTGAATAATTTGCATATTTCTATGAAATGAGATTTTTAACATGCAAAGTATATAATGTCTGTTATCCATTCTCATCTAAAGCTTGACGAAGTAGATATGTCTGATTTGAAAGTACAGAGATATTTAAGAAACATACACAAGAATATAATGAAAACAGAATGGTTGGAGATAAAGAGATCTACATCCCAGAGTCCGTGGCATTTCCATTTTTAAGTTCTAAATGTATGGAGAATCAAAAGAATGATTTAAGAAGGTGGGCCAATGCCATCAATGAGATAACCGAGAATGAGTTTGAGAAAATCTATCAAGAAAGAAGAACAGATTATGTCAAATGTATCTGATAGCTTGAGCAAAATGAACACTGGAAACTAAATGTTGGATTTTGACTAGGTATAAAATTGTTAATCTTAGTAAATGTGCTTTCAAATGGAATCTTTTGAAAAATCAGTTCAATAAATAATTGCTAAATGAACTCCAAGAGACCATGTACATAGACATCTAGAGTACAATAAAACGGTGTAGTTAGTGAGATATGTGTCTCTGGCAAAGAGAAAAACAAGGAACATGTCTTTCATTTGACATAAATATCACATTTTGCTCAAGACTAATTGATTTAAGGATACATAATTAACTCAAAAAGTGTTTCTCTAAGTTGACCTGAAGGACACTAGATATGTAAGCATGAAAATTTGCTCAAAAAGGGTGTCTGAAAATGGATTATGATAGGCTGATTCATACATATATAAACCAAAGTGTGTGTGTGTGTGTGTGTGTGTGTGTGTGTGTGTGCATTTGAAAAAATAAAACTAACAAATTAGAAGGGGCAATAGGGAAAAGATAAACAGCAGTAGAGAAGCTGAGTTATAAGCCTGTCATGCACTTAACAGTTTCCAGAGTATTGGAGATTTGGGGACATTTTGTGGTGTCTGAAAAAAATAAATGAAAGGTAAATGTTTTTTTGGTGATGTCTAAACCATTCCTGCTTGTATAACCTACCAGGGAGTCTTCTTTCCTGTGATTAAATCCAAGGATGCACAGTTCCAAATGTTTAAATCCCACTGACAAGGATAATAGTATACATTAGTCTTGTAAAAATCCCAAATCAGACCTTCAATACAAATTGAAACACAGACTCAGGTTAAATTAATTCTTTGCTGGTTGCCCATTGGTTTGTATGTATTTTTCTATCAGTTATTGATTCAATAGCAAATATATATTTAAAACCACTGTATTCAGGGAATCACAGAGGGATTTGAGAAATTCAGGGATGAATGAGAATCATCGGGTCTAGATCTCTGAATGTTGTCCTGAAAGAAGAGAGTTATATGAAGAGTAATTTCAGTATGAAGGTCAACAAAAGAATAATAATACAAGGTTTTATTATTGCATATAATATTGAGTCTAAACCTTGTTTAAAAGAAAGTATACAGTGATATTGAATATAAAACCAAGAATCTTATGGAGGAGGCATATGGCGAGATTGGTAAAGAATATTTAAGCAATTGGGACTTGAATGTGTGAAGGTCTTCAACATCAGAGTTTGAACAATTGTAGGAAGTAAAATGTCATTAAAAGCAATGTAGTAAGTATGATTGGAGGACAGGGGATGAACTGATCAACAAAGGACAGAGGAAACAGAGGGACATGATAGAGCATAGGAGAAAAGCAGGGCGAGATTATTCTGACCCATTGTGCGACATTTTGGGCATTACTATTTACTGTTTTAACTTGACCTAAGAGTAGTGGAATACATTGAAGATCTATAATAAAAGGAGAAGCAAGATAATTTCTTGCTCTATAAAATATTAGTATTGGTCAGAATGGAAAATAAATTAAAAGAAATTTTGGCTAGGGTGCTACCAATATGGAGAGAGGTATAATGTTTGGGTGATGTTAGTGAGGTGGAAACAAGATTTACTGTTTCGTAAAATATTTCGCACTTGAGAAACTGAAGGGGGAACCATTTTCTTTCTGATGTTGATTCCTTTAAAATATCCAAGTGAAAATGATTTAAAATAACAGTAAGAATGAGAAGAGAGTTCTGAGCTACAGAAACAAAAGTACCATTAATACCAATTTGAAGCATAAAACTAAAATGAAATAGTTAAATTAAAATGTAGAACTACCATTAAAATTCTTTTAATAATTTAAAAAGTCATAGTCTTGTATTTTGAAAGTGCTGCCAGAAAAGAGTACAATATTAAATTGATAGCTATGTCACAAACACGTCTAAATACAGACAAGGTTAATCAAGTAAAATACATAAAAATATTTTCCAAAGCGTGAATAAATAATGCAGACAACAGAAACTATTGCCTTTATATTTAAAATTATTAATGATGGCTATCCAGAATACTTGTATATTTTCCTTATACAGACATTTCTCCACTTACAGTGGCTCAACTCATGGATTTTATGATGATGTGAAGATTTTATAAACACTATAAATCATAGTTTTAAATTTGAAAATTCATGTTTTTGGGGGGACAGTTTTTATTCGTGTGATATTTTCTAATGGGGAAGCAGTTGCAGTGAGCCTCATCTCCCAGTCAGCCTACTGATCATGAAGGTAAACAGCTGATGTTTCATAGCGCTCTCTACTTCTAAGCTACAACATCAGTAATCACATATGTTTTCCATTTACATGAATTTCAACCTACCATGTCTTTATCAGGTTGTAACATCCTAAAATTGAGGAACATCTGCATATTTTACACATAGGCACAAACATAAATATCTGATTCAGAAATAGTGCTATTCAGGAAACTGCTTATATCCAAATTATTTAAATTAATATCCCAGCCGGGCGTGGTGGCGCACGCCTTTAATCCCAGCACTCGGGAGGCTGAGGTAGGCGGAGCATTGTGAGTTCGAGGCTGGCTTGGGCTACAGCGCGAGCTTAAGGCTGGCCTGAGCTACATAGTGCGACCCCGCCTCAAAAAACCAGGGCCGGGAGTTTGGCTCAGTGCCTTAAGTGCCTGCCCTGGCAGGCGCAAGGTTGTGAGTTCAATCCCTGGTGACACACACACACAAAAAAATTAATTAATTAATATCCCTTAAATTGTGCATCAAAATTTGATTTTCATATACAGCAATAATTTTGGTTTTACTATTTATAGTCTCAGAAAGTTTTTAGTATGTCTTGCTTCTCAAAAGAGACTACAAGATTATTGTGAATAAAATGTAATCATTTATTTTATTTTTACTATGTAGAATAATATTGTCTTAGTTACTTTTCCCTCATTGCTGAGACAAAACACCTGATGCCCAAAATTAGGGAAGGAAAGGTTTATTTAGCTTACAGATTTTGGAGGTTTCAGTCCATAATCAGCTGGCTCCAAGACAGGGTGGCGTGGCACTGGGGCAACACTTCAAGGCAACAGCCCAGCAAAAGCAGCCAGAGTAAAATGGGGCGAGCAAGTCTCTTCTCCTCCCTTATATTGTATGCAGGACACGCTCCCCGCCACCCCCAGGATGAGTGTAGCATTCACAAATCTCATTGCCTTTCTTTGCACAGGATGAGGATATTTACAAAGAACTCTGGCTCCCTGCTGAGTCTCTTAGTTAAACTTCTGACCTCAAATTGACACAATGAACAGGTAATTGCTTGGGCTCTACACCCCAGGATGTAGAGCTGCTGAGTTACTTAATTAAACTTCTAGTCTCCTCAAGTTGACACAATGTTTAAACTCTAACAAATATGTAGAATACAAACAAGAAAGTAGAAACAATTGCTAAAATGAATAACTGAAAAAAGAATAATATTTACTTAAGAAAAAGAGAATATTCAATTTAAGCTGTATCATCTCATTTAATAAAGTTTATAACTGTCAAATATCAACTTTTTTGTATCAACCTAAGTAATCTTTACCACTAAGAGGTATAATAAGCAAAATGCAGAAAGCTATTTCACTATTTACTAATCTTCATTCTCTAAGAAGTAGTTTAAAGTGTTCTTTTACATCAATTTCAAATAATTTAGAATAAAAACCTAGTTCTTATACACTGCTAGAACACAATTTGCTTGAAGAAATCTATTAGATGGTTGTCTTTGAAAACCTGTGGCACCCTGTTTCATTTATTTTCTGTAGATTTCTCTTATCAGATATAGTATTCAGTCATAGTGTTTGTGTAAAATAAGGGGCCATTTAAAATTGTGTGTTACGATTAAAGTTTACAATGTAAATTTACCATCTAACAAGAATATATATTATATAATAAAATGAAGTTTATTTTGGGAGGTCACTTGTCAGTCTCTCTGTTTTAAATTTTTCCCAAGTACAGTGTTATTATGAATGTAACTGAAACTTCACAGATAATGGATTAGAAATTTTTTGTAGTTTTAAAATTCACATATTATACAAATAAAATTCTATAATTTAAAAGCTGCTATGACAATTTTAAAGAAAATTATTTGAGTACAATCTTTCTTTTGAATGCATAATGGTAAGACGCCTGGTGGGACCTTGGTGAAGGTCACCAGAACAGCAGCAACAGTGGGAAATGGGAAGCATTGCTGTATTCATCATCACATTTGGGGTATCTCCTCCAAGTCTGGAGCAATTGATGCATTGTTTATCTAACAGGAGTCCCAGTAAAGACGATTGCACCTGGTCAGAAAGCTCTGTCTTAAATACAGATTTTTTCAATCTATCACATAACTAATATCCTATGCATGAAGCTTGTCTCAAACATAGTCTTAAGGTCAACAACAGGCTTTAAACATCCTTAGTGACATGAGGTGGTCCATACATGATGGCTAACCTACACACAGACTTTTCACAGTTGTAACAGAAACGCATAAAAGTCACTCCATAGCTCAGTGTTGTATTGGTGGATTTTTCTATCCATTCTTTTTTACATTTCCATGATTGTTAGTTACATCTGGGATTCATTCAGGTATTTATTGTTCATGACGATGTACTACAGTACATTAACGTGATACAGAGCAGATATTTTTTCCGTTTCATCATTAATCTTACAATAATGACTTTGAATTTTTGTTATGTATACAGACACTTCTATATAGTGAAGACATTTTCTCTTATTTATATAGTATACCATCACATGAAATCTACATATATCTCTATTATCAGATAATTTTTATGTGTGTGGGTGGAGATACTCATGTGATACCTTAAACACCCTATATTTCGAATTTGTTTTTTGCAAAAGATTTCTGAGTTTGACTTGTTTCAGTCTAGTTTTTATAAGATATTTATTTATTTTATTATTTATGCTGTTAATTCATCTGGAATTAACATTTGTAAATGACAAGCAAGAAGAAGAACCTCAACACTTCATGTAATCCATGTTCATATACTTAGAGTGAAACTTTCAGAAATATCTCTGCAGTTTCAAAGTTTTATTTTAGCTGAAGTTTTTGCATCAGTTTTGTGTTTAACAGATTTGGACAGATCTGCCAATCTCTAGTCGATGGAAATCTTCCAATCCACTTTTCACATTGGAGTGATATTTAGAAAATGCAAAGTTAATCATACCAGCCTCCTACTTACAAACTTTTTATACTTAGCCAATTCGTTTATTATGAAGGCAAATGATAAAGTAACTTCATTTTTTCACTGACATAACCTTTGATTGCCTTGGTTGCTTCATGGCTCAGCACATAAAACTTACATCCATTTTGGTATTCCTCCAACATTAGGAATGTATATTCTGTACTACTATGTGTTCTCCTGCAACAGAACCATGAAACTGATATTTTACAGGGCTTTCTAAGTTGGTACTTTTACATTTACTTTTCAAATATTTTAGTTATTTCTTCATCTTTCTCCAGAGAGATGGTGTTATTTATCTTGCCATTGCAACTTCAGTGCCAAAGATGTTGTTTGTTGCACAGGGGTTATTTCATAAAATTGTTAGATGAGTAATAAATATAATTTCATCAATTGGGTTTAGTCACAAGGTTAATTTCCTTCTATAACTGACCTTTTAAGCAGCTAAGAAGCATTTTGTTGAATGCTTCAATAATATATATGTCAACTCTGATTATTACTTTGTACAAGACAAAAAATCTGCCTTTTAAATCCTGCCAATACTGTACAGTTGTGCTTAAAATTTAGACTATTCAAGATACACCTTCAGTTATGACTAGTTTAGTTTCTGTTTTTAATAAGCCTGGCATATGAGTTCACCATAGAGTAGAAACAAGTAATACACTATTATTTCATGAGCACTTTAAGAACAGACTCACAGTGTGTGGGCAAAAATTTGATATTTTAGTGTATTAGGCAGCAATAAAGTCTACTATGATAGCAATAAAGTCTACTCATTTTTTAGTGTATTAGGCAGCAATAAAGTCTACTATGATAGGAAACAATAGGATTTTCCTAATTTCAGGAAATGATGAAAGTATTTCAAACAATTTAACATTCTGAAAAATGTAAAACATTTTAAAATATACTTTTTAGAAAGAAAATAAACAAGTTTATATCTGTTTTATATAAAAAATTAGAAACATAATATGAAGGAAATAACCTCACAAATTGCTTACTGTAGCAAAATAGTATATTTAAAACATTGAATTGAACTATTTAGGAAATTTATACCTAATTACAAAATGCTGAATACCTGTCCTAATGTATTTAAATTTTGTTACTGCTCATGTGTGTATATTCTTGTCATGTCTTTGAAAAATATTAAAATATCTTTAAGTTCCATCTCACTTCAATGTGTCTTTGCTATTTAGTTTATTTAGTCTTGCATACCATTGGAATATAAATTAGTACAGACATTATATACTGCAGTACAAAGATCCCCAAAGAATAAAAATAGGAGAACTGTCATATGGTCTTCCCATTTCACCACTGGAATATATCCAAAGAAAATTGATCAGTATGTCATAGAGACCGCTGCTTTCCCATGTTGCAGCACCATTCACAACAACCAAGAAATTGAAGCAACCAGTGTCCATAAACTGATCAACAGATAAATAAATGTGGTACAAAAATGCAATGAAATATTTTAAACGATAAAAAGAATAATATCTCATTTGAGACAATATGGATGATGTGGCGGTTACTTTTCTCTTGTTGCTGGGATAAAATACCTGACATCCAATTAAAGAAGGAAAGGTTTATTTAGTTCACAGTTTGTGGAGGTTTCAGCTCATATTCTGCTGGCTCCAAGACAGGATGGCACATGGCTGAGGGCAATAGTTCAGATACCAAAAGCTCCAAGAGTAAAGGAGTAAAAGGGCACAGCATGGAGAAAAGACTCTTTCTGTCCCTTGTATTGTATGTAGGCCACACTCACCCACACAGGGTACCACTCATGCCCATAATCCCAGCATTGGACCATGAATCAACCACAAATTTTAGAAACCTTCTCCCATGACTGCAAGAGGATTTCAGAGGGCATCAGATAGGTGACTATTAATAATAATGTACTTTGTTGCAAAAATCTAGAAGAAAGAATTTTAAAGGGTTGTTTTGTTTTGTTTTGTACTTTTGTCTTTTTGAGTCAGGGTTTCTTTACCCAGTTCAGGCTGATCTCGAACTCACTCTGTAGCCTAGGCTGGCCATGAACTTCCTGTGATCCTCCTGCCTCAGCCTCCCGAGTGCTGGAATTACAGGCATGTGCCACCATGCCAGGCTCATTAAAGATTTGTTGTCAGTTAATCTAGGGTTCTTTTGCTCCATTCAGATGGAAATGGTGAATCAGGGAAGCATGGCACTGCTAGAAGTCCTGATGTCACCAGATAATACCAGACTATGATGGAAGCCAACAGTTGACCCAGTCAACTGCTGGGTCAACTGCTGCTGCTATTCACCATCTTCTGATGCTGACTTGTGCCAGACACTGGTTGGTTTCTGGAATTCTTCAGAGCTGACAGCCCCTAGTGCATGTTTCTCTTTCTTTGGAACTGATTGCTTTGTCCACTATTCAGGATAAGAATTCCAGGTAGATTTATAGGAATTTTAGCATTCTTCGACACTTTAAAATGAAAAACCTGTTCATGTTTCTGTCGCACTTTGTTCAGTATTTTATTTTTAATTTTCTCCCACTCTCTTTGTGCAGTGAGCAATTTCATGTTCTGCTCAGGAATTTAAGTCACCTATCTGAGTTTTCACACAACCTAAACCATTTCATCACAATATGCCTTCATCAAATCCTTTATTCATCATTCCTCCTATGCTAACTTTCATTCTTTATCTGATTTATTCAAATCTCTTCCCGTGTCTGAAAATTTTTCCATATTAAATCTGTCAATACCATTCATGACTAGCCTTCATGTACTGAGTTCTATTCATTGCATATGAAGAATTTAACATGACTTTTTTTCAAGAGGCTAATGTTGGAAGACAAAGAATTTTAATTTGAAGTAAATGGACTTCTTGGATATACACCTTATATTTCCTAGACAAAATGGCTGTATGTTTTGTAACTGATACAGAAAATTATGTAGAAATTCAAATTTTGCTGCATTTGGTATTATTTTTGACAAGGATAAGAATAAAGCAAATGAGAGATGCTATAGTAGGATCTGAGAAGCAAATTCTCAGATATCTACTGATTTATTGCACTAGAAATAACCTACAAGCTAATCTCAGTTGAAGCATCATCCCTCTCAACAATTCTTGTATTTTCCTACTGAACCAATTTTCTAGGTTCCTGGTATTAAATCATGGTTTTGTCTCACTTCTAAATTCACATACTTGAAAAAGTTACTGTCAGGTTCATTTATTTTGTTGAAAAATTAAAAGGACTTGTTCTTTAGTCTGGCATGCTCTTAAAATAGAAAAGACCTGGAACTAATAGGAACTACATTGTCTTCAAGGTGCATTCAGGTGGGTTATATAATTTTAGAGGAAGACATCATGCCAAATGAAGAAGCAAACTTCTAGAAAAAGTGAGAAATCATCTCTTAACAGAGAGAACCATGTTTTTAATTTGTACCCTTCAATTTCTGCATTATTGAATTTCTACTTTGCAATCAACAGGGAGTCTGAAACCTACTGAATATGGTTGCTGTTGAGTTAGGAAAGAAAGGACTAGCAGTCTGGGAGCTAAAATCCCTATTAATACATTTCACTTTCATCTTTTTAAAAAATGTTTGGATTGTGAATCTTCTGCAAAATTATGCGATAGCAAGTGGCAACTTAAGTTTGGAATCGAGGTCTGCTTGATAATGTGGCCTATATTCTTCTCTGTATAAATAGCTTTCTTTTAAGACAACAGGGAAGATACTGTATGCCAAAATCAAGATTCTTTTCTAATTATCAAGTACTTCATCCAAAATGATCCCAGTACTATTTGTTGAATCATTTATCAACCCTCATTTGAAATACCATCTTTACTAGATAATAAATAATATTTTGTAAGTTAAGTTTTATTACTGATGTTTGCCTAAAATTTAGGAATAAAACCTAACTAGTCAAACTTTGCAATATTTAAAACCTAATCCAATGAATGTTTGATTTTAATGCTTTTTAAACTTATTGAAGAGTTACAAGTCTATCAATGCTGCAGTTGTTTCAAATGATCTCTTCTGACTAGTTAGAACTTTGACTAAATTAATATTCAAAAGACACAAGACTGATTTGTCTACATGAAAAGTTTCTTATGTCAAATATTTCTTCTCTTGGGTCAAATATTGTCTAATTAGCTCTCATGTTTTTGAAGAGGAATCACCCTTATATACATTTCTAATCAAGCAACAGATTTACAATTTTAATCATATTTATATTTCCAAGTTAAAACACCAAAGAATATGTTGTAGTATTAAAACTGCTGATCCATTATTATTGAAATTAACTGTTTTTCTATTAGTTATAAATATTATTCTTACGTTTTTAAATTTTAAAGTGAACCTAATGATATTTCAAAATCATAATAACTCTACATAGATATCAAAATTTATGTGGGATTGGATTTTATAAGTATTAAAATATTTTGTCAGTATATTAATAATTTATAGTTTAAAATATATAAATAGCTTTTTGAAAATAAGTTGTCTGTATCATATGTGAATCTCTCTGAATATTAACAAAGTCTGAGTAAAGATTATTTCAGTACTCCAAGTCTTACTACTTTTAGACAAGTATAACTTCAATATAAAATATGAAAAATTCCATATATACAATTAAATGAACAGACTCAAAAATGTGCTATATGTCTTCTCATTTTATCATGTAATTAATATATATTATTTCACTTTAAATCATGACTAATATGAATTATTTAATTAGTTTCTCTGTAAATTGATTTTAAATTATCACATAGTGACAATATAGCATATTAGATATTTCTTAAATTCTGTATCAATCCACTGTCTTCATATTTGGAAAACAAGGATTTTACTTGAAATGAAATGAAAATATAATATTAAAACCTAATTTGTCACTCACATAGTCTATAATACTATAATCTTTGATGTACTGAATTCATTGATGTAATACCAAAGAATGTAAAATTATTACATGAACTAAATACATGTTTGAAATGTAACTTTTAATAAAAATATTTTATCTTTTTAATTTTTGTTTTAAAATGAAAAAGATTAGAACAATAATACAGAATTTCAAAACAAAATAATAGGAAATTAACAATGGTTAATATATTCTGTATTGTTATCTACAAAGCAATTGCAAGATATAGGTATGAAGAAACAATCAAACAATGAAAACAGAAGCCATTCTTTTTTATAAGTCAACATAGATTACCAGTGTTGGAGACCACTACGAAGCAGCTCTGAGCAGGATTTAAAATTAACTAATTGGCTTTCTGTTTATCTGTGAGCCTGTCCAAGGCCTAGGCCCCTTGCCTGGTGATGGGAGCTGATTCATAGTAATTGAACCTCTACGAATCACTGGTTCTGGCTGAAGTCTGTAGTGACTTTATCTTGCCTCAAAATTCAAGATAAGGTCACCACCAACAATGCCTGGCTCAGACTCAAGTAAATAGAGAGGGACTGCACCTGCAGTCCTGTTCCCACCATAAATGTCATCATGGAGATAAGACAGTTCTCCTTAATTGGCACAATCTACTACTTGGAGAAGTCTTTGAAGTGCCTCCCAAGGTCCTGCTCATTTCCTGCACTTTCCTCAGTATCCCTTCTCTTTGTCTGCTTTGAAAATAAATACGGGCAATGGAGAGAGGCTCTTTGTTTTAGCCCTCATGATAGCTGCAGAGTCAAGAACTCTGCAGGGGCTTTGATCCTCCTGGAGCCCTAAAATCATACCACTTGTCTCATTTGTTTAAGCCTTTGCCATACACTCATTTGGGAGATTGGGGATCTAGGCCAGTTCCCCAATAACCAGTATAATTATCTATCTCAAATATCACACTTATGAGCATGGTCTCAAGTTGCAATGATTTACCTATAAGAGTCTCGAGTTTATCCTTCTTTATAGCTAAGTAGTACTTCATTGTTTAAAAATACCACCTTCTTTATTCATTCTGTTGCCCTCAAGAATTAGCTATTACAAACTGTGCTTTTATAAACATGGGTGCACATATATTGCTGTGGTACGATGTTTTCAATTCTTCTGGAAAAATACCCAGAAGCCAATTAGCTGACTTGAATGGGTCCTTCAGTCCTAGGTTTTTGAGGAATCTCCACACTGATTTCCACAGTTGTACCAGCATACACTCCCACCAACAGAAAAGGTTTCCTTTTTCCCCACAGCCCCACTAGCATTTGTTATTGGTTAATTTCATGATGGTAGCCATACTTTCTGGGGTGAAACTGCATCTCAGTGTTGTTCTAACTTGTATTTCTTGAATGACCAGTGATGTTGAACACTTTTTCATGTATTTATTTGCATTTGTATTTCTACATCTGGGAAGTGTGTATTCATCACAGATGTCCATTTTTGGATTTGGTCTTTGAATTTGGGGAACCTGATTTTTTTCAATTTTTTATATGTTCTAGCAAGAAGTCCTTTTTTGAAGGACAGTTGGATAAATATTTTTTCCCATTCTGTGGGTTTTACTTTCACTCTGCCGGTGATTTCTTTTGATGTGTAAAACTTTTTAATATGATGAGATCTCAGTTGTTGATTCTTTGAAGTATTTTCTGTGCAGTTTGAGTTTTGTTCATAAACTCTTTCTCTACCGCTATATCTTCAAGATTTCTATGTATTTGTCCTCCAGTTACATTTAGTGTTAATGCTTTAATATTTAGATCTTTGACTTTTTTTAGTGCATGGTGATAGCAATGGGTCTAGTTTAAGTCTTTAGCATGTGGAAAGCCAGTTTTTTCCAGCACCACATTACAGAAGCTATCTTTCTTCCAGTGAACATGTTTGGCCCCTTTGTCAGGGATAACGTGGCTTAGTATGTTTGTAGTAGTGCCTGTATCTTCTATCCTGTTCCATTGATCCTCAGGTCAGTTTTTTTGTGTGTTTTTTGCCAGTGCTATGCTGATGTTATGAAAGTAGATTTGTAGTATAATAGCAAGTCAGGGATTATGATGCCTCGTGCCTTGTCATTGTTTCCCAGGATTGCCTTTGCTATTCTGGGTCTCTTCTGCTTTCAGAAGAATTTCAAGAATGTTTTCTCTAGATCTGTGAGATATGCTAATAGTATTTTAATGGGATTGCATTAAATGTATAATGCATTAAATCAATAATAATTTTGGGCATATGGCCATTTTCACAATGTTGTTCCTTCCTATTAATGAGAAAGGCATATCTTTCCATTTTCTGAGATCCTCTTGATTTCTTTTTTCAGAGTACTGTAACTTTGTTTTTTTGTAATATTCAGTACATAAATCTTTTACTTCCTTTGTTAGATTGATTTCTAAGTATTTAATTTTCTTGGATGCTATTGTGAAGAGTGTGATTTCCCTAATTTGTCTGTCAGTGAGTTTATTGTTTGTGTATAGGAATTTTTGAGTGTTGACTTTTTTTTTTTTTTTTTTTTTCCGTCACCTGGGCTTGAACTCATAACCTCTCGCCTGCCAGACTAGCGCTTAAGTCACTGAGCCAAACTCCCAGCCCTGGTTTTTTGGGGCAGGGTCGTACTGTGTAGCTCAGGCTGGCCTTGTGCTCACGTTGTAGCCCAAGCCGGGCCTGGAACTCACAATGCTCCTCCCACATCAGCCTTCAGAGTGCAGGTATTAAAAGCATACGCCACCACACCCTACTGAGTGTTGACTTTGTATTGAGCTATGCTATTACATTTGATTATTAAGTCTAGAAGTCTTTTGGTGAGGTTTTTGGGATTTTCTATGTAGATTATCACATTACTTGCAAATAACAGTAATTTTACTTCTTCCTTTCCTATCCTTATACATTTTGTTTCTTCCTCTTGTCTAAATGCTCTGGCTAATGTTTTCAGACCTATATTGAATAGGAGTGCTGATAGTGGACTCCTTGTCTTGTTTCTGATTTTAGGTTGAAAGATTTCAATTTTTGTCCAATTTAGCATGATGTTGGATGTTGTTTTGTCATATATTGCTTTCCTCAAATTAAAGTAAAGATCATCTATTCCAATTTTCTCTAGGGTTTATAACATGAATGAGTGTTGGACTTTATTTAAAGCTTTTTCTTTATCTATTGAGAAGACCATGTGATTTTTGTCTTTAGCTCTGTTAATGTGGTGTAATGCATTTATTGATTTGTGTATGTTGACCCATCCCTGCATTCCTGGAATGAATTGCACTTGGTCATGGTATGTAATATTTTTGATGATTTGCTAGTATTCTGTTTGCTAGTATTTTGTTGAGGATTTTTGCATATATATTCATTAAATAGATTGGCCTGTAGTTTTAATTTTAGTTGGGTCTTTCTCTGGTTTCACTATCAGTGTAATACTTGCCTCCAAGAATGAATTAGGGAAAATTGCTTCCCTTCTAATCTCATTAAAGATTTTGATGAGTGTTGGCATTAAACCTTTTGTAAATTTCTTGTAGAATTCAGCAGTGAACCCATCAGGACCTGGGCTTTTCTTCCTTGGTAAGTTTTTCATGATCTTTTCAATTTCATGAACTGATGTTGGGTTATTCAGAATTTTTGTATCTTCTAGATCCAGCTTTGGAAGTTCATATGCTTCAAGGAATCTGTCATTTCATATGTGTTCTCCCTCCTATGAGAGTACAGATTTTCAGAATAGGTGTTGATGATCTTCTGAATTTTCAATGAATCTGTAGTGATTTCACCCTTAACATTTCTTATTGCATGAATTTGAGCTTTTTTTTTCCTTTTATTGGTAAGGTTGGCTGAGAGATCGTCAATTTTATGCATTCTTTCAAAACTTCAAGTGTTCTATTCATTCTTTGTATTGTTTTCTTAGTATCAGTTTTTCTAATTTGTGCTCTGATTTTTAGTATTTCCACCCTTCATTGGGCTTTGGCCTTGATTTGTTTTTCTTTTTCTAGAGGCTTGAAGTGCAGTATTAGGTTGCTTATTTGTGCTCATTCCATTTTCCTGATGTGAGAATTCACTGCTACAAATTTCCCTCTGATGACTGCTTTCAAAGCATCTCATAGGTTCAAGTAAGTTGTCTTTGCATTTTTACTTGTTTGTAGATATTACACAATTTCTTTTTTAATTTCATCTGTGACCCACTGATTGTTTAGGAGGGTGTTAATTTCCATGTGGCTATGGAGTTTTTGCAGTTTCTTTTATCATTAATTTCCAATTTCATTGCACTATACTCAGATTGTATGTGGGATAATCTTGATTCCTTTGCATATTCTATGGGCTAGTATATGGTTTATTTTAGAGAATGTCCCATGTGCAGGTGAGAAAAATGTGTATTCTTATTTTGTTAGGTGTAACCCTCTGTAAAAGGCTACTGAGTCCATTTGCTCACAAATTTGGTTTAGTTCTGTTATTTTGTAGTTGAATTTTGCGTAGTTGAACAATATATTTGTGATAGTGGGGTGCTAAGGTCACCCATGAAAATTGTGTTATTGCTTGCTTGATTTTTCATATCTATTAGTATTGTCTTATATAGTTGGGTGCTCCAGTATTTGGTACATACATATTTATGGTTGCTTTCTCTTCCCTTGAAGTTTTCCCCTAACAATTAGGTAGTGACCTTCTTTCTTTCTTTGGATCATTTTTGGTTTGAAATTCACACTGTCTGCAAATAGAACAGATACCCCTGCTTTTTTTCTGTGTTCCTGTTGCATGGAGTACTGTTTTCCATCCTCCAACTTTCAGTCTATGAATTTACTTTTGAGTTAAATGTGTTTTTTATTTATAGCATATTGTTAGATTTTGTTTTTGATTCAGTCTGCCAGTTTGCTTCTTTTTATTGGTGAATTGAGACCATTTACATTGAAGGTTATAACTGATACATATTTGTTTATCTTTGTCATGCTATCTTACTGCTGTTTGTTTCCTAATTTTCTCTTCTGTTTAAGTGCTTGCCCTGCAAGGTGGTTTCATTCATTTATTTTGTTGTTGGAATTGTGCTCATTTTTGTCCCTTTCTAGAATGTCTTTCATTCTATAGTTGGTTTGGTGGTCAGGGATTTCTTCAGTGGTTCCTTGTCATGGATGTATCGTATTTCTCCTTTAATTTTGAAAGATAGTTTTGCAAGGTACATCAATCTGGGTTTGAAGTTGTTTTCTTTCATGGCTTGAAATACTTCTCCCCAAGCTCTTCTTGACTTAATGGTTTGTGTTGTGATGTCTTCTGTGATTCTGATTAGATTTTTGTTATAGGTGATCTGTTTCTTTTCTTTAACAGTTTTTTTTGTTTGTTTTGTTTTGTTTTTGTACTGGGGATCAAACTCATGACCCTGCACTTGCCAGGCAGCACCTGTGCCACTGAGCTAAACCCCCAGCGCTCACTAATAGTTTTTAATGTTCTGTTCTTCTGCTGAATTTCTGGAATCTTGATTATTATATGTCTGAGTTTAGGTTTATTTTGGTTATGGCTAACTGGATTTCTATACGCTTTACTTATCTGGAAGTCAGGTTCTTTTCCCATGCTTGGGAAATTTGCTGGTATTACTTCTGCAAATAGTGTTTTCACATCATTTGTGTTGATGCCTGCTTTTTTGTGACACTTATCAGCCTTATATTGTTTTGCTATCATCTTGCATCTCTTGAATTGTGATT
This sequence comes from Dasyprocta punctata, assembly GCA_004363535.1. NCBI lineage: Eukaryota > Metazoa > Chordata > Mammalia > Rodentia > Dasyproctidae > Dasyprocta > Dasyprocta punctata. The sequence continues at coordinate 32,402 of RJWM01011097.1, read as the reverse complement.
TCTTGGTTCCTTGTTGTTTTTAAGAGATCTTTCTTTACATGATCACTAACTGCAATCCAGTCTTCATGATATGAAATCTATCTTCAATTTCATTTAGAGCCAGATACCGGGTCCCAGACACTTTGTGCTCTGGCTTCCCATCCTGTGGTGAAGGGGAATGGACCAGACATCCTAGTTTCTCCAAATTGAGGTTCCCAAGGTGATGGAGAAGCTGTGGCTGGGGCTTCTGCCTTCTCACTGCTCTCCAGGGCTCCCACAATGGCAGACAAGTGCTTTACTGGGCTGGCAACTCCACAAGTCTGGCCAGCATTCTCCCAATGGCAAGAGAACACTGCACTGGACTGGGTAGGGTTTCTCTAGGCCCACCTGGCTGGCCTGGGCTCCTCCTCCATAAAAGTATTTTAAATCTCTTGAATAAAACAAATACGCCCAACACTTCCTCATATTTATTTTTTCTTTTAAATCTACCAATCCTAATGCTACAGCATAAGATCAAACATCTGAATCTGCACTTATTGCAATGTTTTCCAAGAAATATATACAATATTAAATATTCTATCTGCACAAACATACATAAACACAAATCAATTATTGTAGACCATAATGGAATATATTTGTTAGGCCAAATTCCATTTTGAAACACAAAAATAATATATATGTAAAATTGTTATATGTTTTTTTCTCAATATTGTAATTACTCATCAGAAAAATACCTATGAATAAAAGAGATGGAGGGAGAATAACAAAGTGAAGGGGATGAAAAAGAAAGTTAGAAGTATTGTGTACATGCACCAACTCCCCACAAGAAATGTGATCATTAATTACTGTAAATATGCACTAATAAACATAAATTGAAAAAAGAAACAAAATAAGTCACTTATGTAGATAAAATGTTAAATTAATTAACTGGTCTTCTTATGAAATCTGTTTAAGTTCTCCAAATTCAAGTCACTTTTTATTAAGATTTGTTATACAATAACACAGTAATTCTTTTATTGGTTTTTGTCCTTACTGCACCCTAGTGTTTACAGTTAATCAAGATGCTTTTTGTCTTCATATTTATTCTTCTACCTTAAATATTTTCCATTACTGTTTCCCTATAGATATCAGCCTGACTAATCACAGCTTCTCCATCAAGCAGCTTAATATTAACTTTCTTGGTTCCCTTACTTTGCTCATAGTATTTTCCTTAGGAAAACTTGCAGCAAAAAAGGAAGAGAGTGCTGTCTCACTTTAACCTATGTGAAAAAACATCTTCCAGAACATATCTAAATGTAGTGACTGGCATCTCACTCCTGTTTAAGCGCCTTGAGGTACTATGAAAGGGGTCATGCTGCTGTGCTCTGTAAGGGGAGGGAAGTGAGTTCTTAGGATAATACTTATTTTAGGAAGTGTTTTTTGTTTGTTTGTTTGTTTGTTTTGTTTTGTTTTGCTTTGTTTTGTTCGTACTGGGATCAATCTCACAACCTCATGCTTGCCAGGCAGGTGTTTACACCACTGAACTAAATCCCTGGCCTCAAGAAATTTTTAGTTATATGTAAAAATAGAGATTTATTTCTGTGACTTGTTTTTGAAATTTGTAGAGACTGGCAGGAGATTTTATTGAATGTAGAGATAAGGGTTAAATTTGTTAGTATTCAATGCTATAAAAAAGCATAAGAAAGTATGAAGTAATGCATGGAGTTGTAACCACTCTGCTTGATTCAAGTTTAACATATTTTGCAGCAGTAGTTAAATTCTCCTTGACCTAAAATGAACTCTTGAATGTCCCAACTCACTGATTCTACTTCTACCATAAAAAAGATATCGACAGTTTCTTTTGTGCTGCTCCTTTCCCTAATCATATATACCCAGGAAAGATTAATGAATAAATGGGCAGACATGCTGTATTTGGCCTCAACCTTGTCCATCCATGTAATGTGTGAGTCCTCTCTGGAATTTTCCATTGACTTCCTCAGAACTCTCCTTCACAGAGAGAAGTGCACCACCTTTCAATGTGTACTGACTTATTGGATTCGGGGAGGACTTTTGCTATATTTTTTCTACTAATAACTAAGATAGGTCTTAAGATAGGATACCTCAAAGTTCTTGGCAAATCTTTCTTAAGAGATTACTATCTTAATGTAAATTTTAAATTGTATAATTGTGAGATTTGTGGGGTCTGCAGGTTAGTAAACACTTATTTTTAGTATATGATTTTAAGAAAAAATTCTCTATGGTTGATCTGCATTTCTCCAGAATTGGATTTGGAAAACAGGTTGAACATCTGACAGGAATAAACTTTCACAATTTTATTTTTTCACTTTGTAACTGGCAAGATCAGAAATGTCATGAAAAGTAGATGCTGAACAGGATATTTTCTACTTCAGCTGTTTTCTGAACTCATGCAGACACATAGTCATACACATGAATACATAGAATCATAAAAATCACACTCGCAATGCCAAAAAGGAAAAGAAAAGGAAGGCTACATTCAATTTTTCTCAAGTCTTTGCAGATATGTTCAAAAATTAATTGATATAAGAGACAAATGGCACCTTGAAACTTTTTTTTTTTCATTAAAAGGCTAACCAAAGAAAACTGGCTGCATTCTTTAACTGTAGTTTAGGAAGTTTATTATAAGAGTTTGCTAACCAACTTAATTTTTAGATAAATGCAAATTCAGTGTTTAAAATGTGAATGGCTCTTAAAAATTCAATTCAGTCGCTATGTCAATTTTTAAAGAATTACAATATATTCATAGATATTAACATATATACCATCATGTTATTTAACTACCCACCTCATTTCCATTTATTTTTCTCTTGGTACAATTAAGACTAGATAGCACAGTTCATATGTTTTATGAAGCACTGAACTGGTAGCCGATGAGAGAGTCATGACCATTACTGTTGCTATTTCTGCCAGAGTGAGGAGATAATAGGCCAATCTTCTCTCTTGATGACTCCTGCCTGACCAGAGAAGATGCAGTAGTAGAAGAACTGAATCATTTTAAAAGAGGCATTTGTGCAGAAATGAGAGTGAACTATCAATTGAGTTGTGCTTGACAGATAATGGCACTTTTGCCTTTGGGCATCTTTTAAAGAGGAAGAATAAAGTTACACTTGATACATCCTTGATTTTATGCAATGAGCATTGTGTTTTCCTCTGTGTATATCAAAATAAATGGTATTTTGGTGTCAGTATTATTACCATAGATAACTTTATAGAAAATGGACCTATCACTGCATTTAAGCTTATTTCTTGGGATTGAATTTTATTACGAAGTTAATATAACTGAGAAGACACAGAGGAGTTTCTGTAAAAGTGAATTAAAAAGACAAAGAAAAATACCAAATTTATCAAATAATTCTTGAAATAAATGACAATTATTCACTGACTGTATAGCTTGCTGATAAAACATAGTTTTTTTCCTCTTAAAAATCTTAGAATGTCATTCAGGCTATGTATACAGCTTTTTATTTAGCTATCATTTATAAAAATAAAACCTTTTTCAATGTCTTCTAATCATAAAATGAGGTACCTATATTAGATTTTTATTTTTTGTCTTCTGTGGACATATGTGGCTTTATTGAATTCCCTGTTTTCTCCACTATCTCGTATACATGAGTGTATATGTGCATGCACATGTTTAATTTATATAAATAGCTTTTTAAAATTTGAATAAACGTATTAATGTCTGAAATTATAAACATGTCAGAAGTTACAGTCAGAAATAATGAATTGATAGTACTTACTTTGTGGATATAATTAATTTAATTTAAAAAGAATTTCAAGTCATGTCTGGTAACCATTGACTAATTTAAACTTATTTATAAGAAGCGATGATTTTTTTGGAGACAACGAAAGCATCACTTTTTATAAGAACAAAATACGTCACAGTAAGATTTTTAATCACAGAATAATATGGGAATTAATTTGAATGGACACTCAATAATGGATGAATTCACTCCTGTATATATGAGTGTGGTAGTGGGAAGTTTGTAAGTATTTATGTATTGATGTATTGATGCTGTACATTTATAAGTAAAGGAGGAACTTTTCATTAGAATAAAAGATAAAGACTTGCGACAAACATGGCGAGTCACTAGAATCCTAGAGATACATATTTGTTTTGCTGAGAGAGATTTAGAAAGCTTATGAAGTTAGAAATTTAACTCATCCAAGACTTGGAGGAAGTAGAAGCAGTTTTGAAGAGAATGAAAAAAGGCACAATGTGGAAGTGTTTTCTCAGAATCCGTGAGAAGTAAGCAATATTTTGGTCCTGTAAAGGTGTAAATTTGTGTTCTTTATGCATGGTAAGTCTTCAGATGTGCTATAAACCTGTGGAGTCTGAACATCAAAAGGTGGATTCTTGAAAATAGCTGTCAAGGACCCTTGCTGCCAAGGATGCCTGTGACTGAGCGGCCTGGAGTAATGGTGTCTAAGTGGCAAAGGGACTTGTGATGGAGAGATGCTAAGTGCAGGAAATGGCTGTGACTGAATGTTCTCTCACCTCCATTTCTTGGTTCTGTATATGTTGCAGAGAAAAGAGATATCACAAAATGAGAAATATTATAATTTAAGGTATTCTTTACTAGTGTATGGAAGACTGCTTTTACATTAAGAGAAATGATTGCTTAACTATTGACATGTCCATTCTTTCTTTAGACGCATTTCAGAAATATTGATTCTTCTTTTCCTAACCTGTGCTCATTCTCTGAATCCTTCAGCCCTCATTATAATTATGATCAATAGTTTATTTTAGTTTCTCTAAAGAAACAGAAATTAAGAGCTAGGATATAACCTTCCAGAATTAACTCCTATTTTCAAACAGACCCTCCTTCCATTCATCTCAGAAGCTGGAAGCTAGTCTCATTTACTGGGTCCTGCAGTTCTAGCATAGAAATTAAAGAGCATACTACTTAATGATGTGTTCTTTCTCCTGCCTTTCAGCACACTGTTTTAATATTTCTTGTGTTCTCTAGGGAGTAACTTATTATTAAACATAAAACCATGATTTCCTGTGTATTTCCACAAGAATCTGCAGCTGTTCAGGAGAAATTCTTCTAATTACATCTTAATCCAGAAGATCTCTTTGTTTTTAGCTATTAACATAGTATTATCAGTTGTTCCTAAGTATAAGACTTAACTATATTACTCCCTGTACCTAATCCAATTAGCCTTAAAATTGCAGAGTTCTGATCTATGATATCTTTCGTATTGACAGATAAAAGAGTAAAAGTACATTTTGGCAATAATGTATTTTTCTCTAACGTACTACATATGAATTCTTCTTTTCTTAGTTTACAGGCAGTTAACAGAATTTTATAATTCAGGGCCAGGGATTTAGCTCAGCGGCATTAGCACCTGCCTGGCAAACGCAAGGTCATGAGTTCGATCCCCGGTACCAAAAAAAAAAAAAAAAAAGAATTTTACAATTCAGTAGATTTTAAAACATATGTAAAGTCAGAAAGAAAGTCATGTGGTTTTGGTTTTTAATAATCTCTATCACAGTTCATAATTTGAATATATATATATTCAAATCAATGAGTGAATACATACACATATTTCAGAGTTTAACTACTTCTAATTAACCTAAGTATTTGCCTTATCTTATTCAGTTTTATTTTTTCTACTTTTTATATATTCTATGCAGCTAGAAAATTATCAGTAATTAATTCCTTCTCTACTTGAAAGTAAAATGCACACACACACACATAAACTTATACACTTAGGGAAAAAATACAACGGCATTATTTTAGAATTGAAAGATGACTTAGTAAAATTGTGTGATATCACACTAAGTCACTATGCTATTAGCATCTATGAGAATTGTATTGCACTTGAAGCAAATCACACTGCCATATTCCCAGCTCCCTCTCTCTCTTTCTCTTTGTTTCTTTCTAAATATTGTATATACTTACGGTGATACATATCAATCTAAACCTCCCTCTCTCTCTCTCTCTCTCTCTCTCTCTCTCTCTCTCTCTCACTCTCTCTCTCTCTCTCTTTCCCTGTAGTGGTTAATTGATTGTTTCTACTTCACAAGTTTAAAAGCTTAACTATATCAATTCAGCAAAGATCCAGCAGACTGCTTTGAAGCATTTGGCTAGAGGGAGGACTCTAGTGGAGCTGTGGATTGCAAGGATGCAATAGAGAATGTGGTTGTTGAGAAGGAACAGGACAGTGGAAAAAATGAACTGAAGCCTTTCACTTGAGAGAAACAGTGTATTTGAAATGCAGGAGATTCCTGCTTCTTAGCGTTGACATGCCCTGTTGTTAAAAGTTAATAGGAACCAAATATTGTGATTGTAATAGCTCTTTTAATATGATTTTAACATGGTTTTCCGATACATGTTTGTAATCTGGTTAATTAGTCAAAGTATTGTGGTATTCACCTTGAATATTGATCACACTTTGAATGATTTGCTTTTAGCGAAGGAATGAGTGCAATAACAATTGTGTGTATGTAGTTGTTATACTAATGTAAATCTGAATGGAACAAGACATATAAACTTTTCACAAATCTGTCACTGATTGTCAAATTGACCAGGGGTGGATTGTGGTGGATTAACAATGGGCAACTTGTAATACACAGCTGAATTCAATCTGTATGGTGCTGGGTGTGGAAGGCCCACCTGAGACTTGCTGCCAAGAGCAAAAAAAAAAAAAAAAAAAAAAGAACTGGTGGGAAAGATGGTGTGCTGTTGATTCTCCTGGAAAAATGTGTCATGTTGGTTTTCCTGACGGGAACTTGGGTGGAGGAGCTTGGAACCTCGCTGTTGCTGAGGATGACTGTGGTTGTTTTTGAGAGAGCTCAAATCCTTACTTTGAGCGTTGCTTCATGGGTCCAGGGAAGATCCTTCGGTCCAGTGACACAGATCCTTCAACTCACTGGTGCAGACTTTCTAGCTTCCACCACTGACCTATGCAGACACTTGATACAGACTTGCATGAGACTTTGCCATGGGCTCTAGGCCTCCAGATAGTTGCGAGTAGGACATTGCCATGGAATCCAGTTGGATTCTTTGGGTCTCTAGGGTGTGGATAGGTTTCCTGGACTATTCTGCATTTGATTCTTTGGGTGAATATTAGAAAATAATCATATAAATTATGTGTCCCATACTAAATCTTTTCCCTTGTAAACCCTGACTATAAAGGAGTGTCTCTCTCTCTCTCTCTCTCTCTCTCTCTTTCTCTCACTCAGTCTTTAATAGGATCACACAGTTGTGCAAGTTCAAATTTGCAGTCTTCCTGACTCAGTCTTCCAAAGTATTATGATTAAATAACTACATCACAAAAACGAGCTTGAAAATGTTTCTTAAATTTTTAAATCCAAGTTCTGTACATATGTATGAAATACATATTAAGTTATTGTGGTAATAACTTGCATTTAAATAGAACTAAAATTTTAATGTTTATTAAGACACTCAGATTTAATTACTTATTCTGTTGGATGTTTAAAAATCCTAAGTACTATTACAGATTATTTAAGATTGACAATAGATTTTAGAAAAGATGTACATTTGGGGCAGGTTTGTATTTCAGCAGTGGAGTGCTTGCCGACTATATGGAAATCCCTGGGTTTGATTCCCAGCATCCCCAGGACAAAATAGAAAGGAAGAGAGAGACAGAGAGAGAGAGAGAGAGAGAGAGAGAGAGAGAGAGAGGGAGAGAGAGAGAGAGACTGAGAGAGAGAGAGAGAGAGAAAGGAAGGAAGGAAGGAAGGAAGGAAGGAAGGAAGGAAAGGAGGAAGGGGGGAGAATGGAGGGAAGGAATAAGGAAGGAAGGAAGGAAGAAGTCATGCTCATTTTGTTAACAGTAAGTGTTAAAAGAAGGATGATGGCCATATGTAAAGTATATATCAATGTTATAGGAAAAATGTTTTCAATTTTTATCACAAGACAAGAACAACAATCTCTGTTAAGACCAACATCTAATAAGTGAATTAAGGTAAGGTAAACTCTTTTATTAGAGAAATGTTAAAAATATATGTAAAGACTTACTGAGAGGTATTTCCAAAGTCTTATACCCCAAAAGTTCTAGAGAATTATACAACACTTTAGTGTAACTCTGTCTTTCAAAAAATGTGAATGAAATATTTAAAACATAAATATTGTATATAATTATGGTGATACATATCAAGTTAAACCTCTTCTTCAATATTTATCATTTGTGATCACATTCAGAATTCTTTTTTCTAGTGTTTTAAAATATACAATACATTATCACTCTTCATGGTCATCCTAGTGTGCAATAGCACACAAGGACTTCTAACTCCTCTCCAAACGTAAATTTACACATCTGGGATGTTTGATGTAAATTGACAAGAGATTATTTGTGATCTTTATTTCAGTGTGGCTAAATGTGTGCTGTGTTACAAATTTATTAATGTATAGCATTTTAAAAATTTCCAAAAAATAGAACAGTATATATTCATGCTGGAATATATTTGACCTGAGAGATCATTAGATAAGCAATTATGGATGAAACACTAGACTAATTTATACCCTCTTGTCCATTTTGTGATGAGCAATTTGTTTAAAAACTACTTAGACCTAAAAATAAAACCAACTCTATACCATGTAAATGCATTGTATATACTGCATATGAATTTGCCAATATTCCAATAAACTGATGCTGAATGCAAAATTCTCCACCCTAGTTATGATGTCTACACGAATTAGTTTTCAAGAGTGGTACTCATTTATGCTAATGCATTGGTTTACTATTAATGGGGCTTTGTTGTGCTGTAAGAAATGTCCTAATTCTTAATGTTATAAATTAGTGTTGCTCTCTCCTCATTCCATATTCGTCTATGCCCTCCTAGTCTCCTCGTCTCCCTGCTCCAGTGCTGGTAAAGTCTTATTCTTTCCATCCTTGTTTCCATAAACACTAACAAGACTGGAGCTATCAAGAACACGTGTAGAGATTCTAATTTCAATCCATACACTAAATATAACCCAAGTTATTTATATGTTAAAATACATTTATGAACTTCAATCTGAATTGTAACATAGCACTGCAATGAATCATTCTGAGCACTCTATGGTGTCTTTTTAATCAGAGACCTAAGCATGCTTTGAAATGAGTCCAGGGGAGGCAAATAGTGAGCAGAATAGAAGCAATTGCAGTGGAGCTGTTTTCTGGCTTTGTCATAAGTAGAGCTGGTCTTCATATAACACATGGTTCTCTCATGGGACTTTATTTTATGTAGCCTGAAGTTTAAACATAAGTAAAGTGAGTTTCCACTGTAGTTTGTCAGTGGGCCTTCAAGGGCAGTTCTAAAGCACCTAATTGTTTTCTACTTTTATCTGTATCTAAAACTATGTAGACAGCTCTAAGAAGGATTTAGCATATGATAATTTCCCAACTATTTTTGTTTCCTTATAGATATTGTTATATTGGGAAAAAATTAAAGACTTCTATGCTGATTTGTTTTACTAAGAGCATTGTGATGGCGTGAATATTGTAATTGCATTACCAGTATTTTTGTAGCATCAAGACATTTACTACTAACAATAGAGTAGTTTTTAACTATTTCACTGCTTTCTACTTTTTATTTTGTCATACAGGGTAGAATTTGATAATGCACAAAAACCACATTTCACTAAGCAAATGAAATTGTTGCCTGTCTTCAGACAGAAAATTACTGTCTAGAACTTTATAAATTGAACACCAAATACCAAAATAAATTACAATCAATCTGCCTTGGGCAAATATCTGCTGTTTATTTCTGTTCTATTTCAACCTGATCAAGTGTAACAGATGCATTGCTAATATGAATCTGGAGACATGCCCTTAACATATTGGAGTGAACAGATGAACAGTCAGACAAAATTTAGAAATTACATAATCGACAGTATCTTCATGACCTTTAGAAACGCCACTTACTGATTTAATCATCACTCCTTCTTATGAAGTTACTGCAAAATAACTGCACGTGTCCATGAAGTTACTTTAAAATAGCTCACATACAGGGAAAAAAAAGTTTTAAATTCAATTATTTCTTTGATTTCTGATAAAGAAAATTTTATTTACCAGGATTCTACTTGTGATTTTTTATTTTGAAGTAGTTGTGAATTTCTAGAATTTATCTTATGAAAATCATGGCCTTCACAAATTATATCACCCATTTTTTGGGCAGGTATCCAAATTTTTAGAGGTGCAACACACACAAACACACACCACCACCACCACCACCAAGAAAAGTTTTCTAATGATTTTTGTTTGTTACACAGAGTTTTCAGTTTGTGTTACATTCCCACAGCAGACCTCATGAAGTTACATGCATAATTTGAAGAGTGAATTCAATTGATTTTTAAGGTTGGAAGAAGTAAAGAAAGTGCAAATAGAAGGAGAAAAAATAATCATGGAAATTTGCTTCTGTGTTTGCTAATTCAATATGGTTAGCTAAATCAAATAATCACTAGCATGAGTTTTCAAATTCTGCTTAGGATAAAAGTACTAAGAGGAGATGTTTGCAAAAAATATGGTTTTTCAGATATTGATTTGCCTGAAATTAATTATTTTTAGCATTATATTTTGAAATATGCAGTAATAAAGTAGATAAAACAAAAAGATTTAATTCTAAAAGTTTTTGCTCTGATATTTTTGCATATATATCAAAACATGTATGCAATATTTTTATTTAAACTAAAATGTTCTCATAAATAGTAGGAAGGTAGTTTAACAAGTAAATGCTTAGAATTTGAATGAAACTATCTTGTCCTTTCTCAGTGATTACTGTATTGAAAGTGACATTTTGTTCTCCTATCACTTCACAATTTCTATTCGTAAATAAACATAGGATAGGATAGATGTGTAATATATTTTAAAACATGTTTGAAACATTTTGACATGTAGTGCTGTGCCATTAATTCTAAGCAATAGTTTACTCAAGGCTTTAATATGATTCATTTTTGTTTTTACTGCATACTGAATAATTACCTGACTTTTTAACCACAACTGCCCCTTATTTGAGAAAAATTCAGTATTTATTAGTTTCCTAATATATTTCATTTTAGTGGCCACAATTCTATAATAGAAAATTAGAACATAATGATGATAACAGAATCATTGCTTCTAAATTGTGATAGAGAATTCTAAGTATTTTGTCAAAGTATCGATAAGAACTCCAGAATTTCATCAGACTTATTTTTCAAAGGGTAAGATAATATTAATTTAAAAACCACAACAATAAATTTAAAAACACAAATATGATTTGAGTCATATTTTTCATATGGCCCATAACTGCTTATTCAGAATAGCAATTCTGCAAATTGGTATTCCCAGTGTATTCATCTAGCTACTCAACTATAACCTGTATTTACCCAGAATGAAATTCTAAAGTTTTGCCACAGTAGGATAAGAATTTTACCCTATTTGAATATAGCCTTTGTTATTTAGATCACATTGTCTTTTCTTTGGAATGGTTATAAACTTGCCTTTTTTTTCATATAAAATTTTCTCACAGCATTTACAGAAATATATAAAGCAAATCTTCGAATATTTTCACTACGAAAATAAATTATTACTGTAACTAGTTTCTCACCAATTCAGGGTTTATATGAAAATATTTTGTACCATTTGAGATTTGCAGACAGACATAAAATATTAAATTCTTGAGGAATCTCCACACTGATTTCCACTGTGGTTGCACCAGCCTGCTCTCCCACCAACAGTGAAAAAGTGTTCCTTTTTCCCCACAGCCCCACCAGCATTTGTTATTAATTGTTTTGTTGATAATATCCATCTTTTCTGGAGTGAGATAGAATCTCAGCATTGTTTTAATTTAGATTTCTTGAATGACCTTTGATATTGAACATTTTTAACATATTTATTTGACATTCGTATATTTATTTTCATATATTTTTGAGAAGTGTTTATTCATCTCAGAAGCCCATTTTTGGATCGGATTTTTGAGTTTGGAGAATCTGTTTTTTTTTTTTCAGTTCTTTATATGTTCCAGATATTAGTCCTCTGAAGAACAGCTGAAACAGTTTTTCCCATTCTGTACACTGTGTTTGGACTCTGTTGGTGATTTCTTTTGCTGTGCACAAGTGTTTTAGTAAGATGAGACTCCAGATTTTGATTCTTTGTGATAGCTCCTGTGTGACTGGGGTTTTGTTCATAAAGTTGTTCTCTATACCTATGTCTTCAAGATTTTTAATTATTTTATCTTCCAGAAGATTTAGTGTTTCTGTTTTAATATTTAGATCTTTGATCCATTTTGATTTTAGTGTGGTGCATGGTGATAGACATAGGTCTAGTTTTAATCGTCAGCATGTGCAGAGTCAGTTTTTCCAGCACCATTTATTAAAGAGGCTATCCTTCCAGAGAATGTGCTTTGGTCTTATTTGACTGGCTATTCCCCTTCTGTGTATCTTCCCAGAAAAATTAAAAATTTCATACCACAGCAATATATGCACACCCATGTTTATAATGGCACAGTTTTTAATAGCTAAAGCTTGGTGGTAACCCAAAAGTCCATCAACCAATGAATGGATAAAAAGGAAGCTTATGCATGCGTGCATGCATGTGTGCATGCATGTGTGTGTTTTATATAATGGCATGTTACTCAACTATAAAGAAAGACAAAATTGAAACATTTACAGCTAAATGAATGGACCTCGAGACCATAATCATAAGTGAAATAAGTTTGACACACATGTATAAATATATTATCTCTTGGGTGTGAGAAGCTGAAAATGTAAATAAAAACATAAATTTACAATGGAAATGGTGAAATAAGAAGAAACCATTCTAAAGGAAAAGGGAAATAGAGAGGGGGAGGGGAAGGGGAGGAAGGGAAATAAAAAATGAGAAAAGAAGGATAAAATGAGGACCAAGCTTTGTGGATGTGGAAGAGAAGGGGGTTTGAAAAGAGGAATAGGAATACAAAGAAAAAGAGGAATTAAGATAGATGATATACAAATATAAATTCTCTTTAATAAATGCAGTCATTCTGTATACCTAAATTGTACCAATAAATTGAATAAAAAAGAAAGCATTCATTCACTTAAAAATTCTGCAAAATAGTTTGTTAGTTATTCAATTATCATTAAATATTTTACATATATATTTATAGAGACACTAGTGAGACATATACAGTGATATAAATTAACTAATGTTAATAAGCATTTTGTTATGATTCTTGAGCTATTTCATGGTATCAAATGAATACATTATTTCCTGATATACATGCCAATGAATAATTTTTTGTTTTGTTTGGTTTAGTTTGGTTTGGTACTGGGGATTGAACTCACAACCTCATGCCTGCCAGTCAGGTGCTTATGCCAGTGAGCTAAATGCCAAGCCTGATGAACAATTTAAGCAATATTTGAAGTCATATTTGTTAATACAACCTGATTATCTTTGATAGCCATGTGAAACATGGTCCCATATATAAAAATTGAGTCCAAATACCTCATTAAACAGATATTCTATATCGATGACACTTTTATTTTTCAAAGTTCTTAAAATGGCAAGTGGTTTATTGGCTTACATACAAAAGTAAGAATAATGAAGCTATGCATCAAAAATATTTTTAATAAAAAGAAAGTTAAAAAGGAAATGCATGTTTGTGTAGGGAACCACAGAAAATAGGTAATAGGTGGCACTAAATGTATGATCCAACTTGTCTGTAATTATTCCACATCTTTGTTTGATCTTTAATATTGCTCACTGTTATTTAAATTCAAGTTTCAAAGATATCTCAAGGTAATGCACTCATTTGACAATTTTATGTATCATAATATATTCTTAAGTAATTTTGTGCTCACAGATTGAACATGTCTGATAATGGTGAATTCAATGTTTAAGACAGATTATCTTTGTTTCCATGAGATACAGTATCTCATAAGTCTTTTGAATTAAACGCAATAGTTAATAGTCTATAAATTGAATGTTCTAGTCTAGGAGGAGCAAGAAAGTATTTTATTGGGTAGGAATTCACATATTCCATTTTGATCTATTGATTTTATAGAAACTATCTGATGAGAACCTACATCTGATAACTTTTAATGAAATTATTGTGCTCAAAAATAAATTACCAAAGATTTTGTGTACTTTGCTATCTTGTCTTTAACTTGTTGATACTGTTGCCATGAAACACTTGAATATTATACAGACAATCTCTCAAAAATCAACAGAATGTAGTTACCAAATCCGTTATAATAATAATTAATAATAACTAATAATGGTAACATCATCAATGAGTGAGCTAATTACTAGAGTTTGTGATTGAGGATTGCAATGAAATAAAATCTCTTTGGTCACAAAAGGCTCAGGGGAGTGATTTCATTCTCTAGTCTGTGATCAAGTATAACTAACTCAATAAAATACTGAATATTTTTGTTGCTTTTTTGCAACTCATGTGCTTGAAGTAAAAAGAGACTGAAAAGTTAAAACCACTAACACAGTACTTAGAAAGAAAGAGTCCAGGTTCCCCAAACCCTAACCTACACCCAGCAGTTATTGTTCTTTGTTTTAATACAGATAAAAACATTAATTTTTGTCCCCATAATTAAAGTATTATAACCTCTTGTTTCCACAACATCTTGTTTTGCCCGTGCAAGGCCACTGAGATACGTAAAGTTAGAAAATTTTCAGTCTAACAAACTGCCTTTGTTTTATTTCTGTAAATTTCTCACTCACAAATTGTGTGCAGTTAATTGTACCAATCTCCTCTTTTAAGAATGTCTTCATGAGGTGTAACCAAAAATACACATGATGGTGTAACTGAGTGTCATCCAATAGAAAGATAGGCTCCTAACAACACAGCAGTGTGTCCTCATCCATTTTGCTCACCAAATATTAACATCATGAGACTTTTGGCATTTATTCAAAGTAAAAATAAACATGAAAAGTACACATTTTGAAGTGATTCATAACATTCAAATATTCACAACCTGACAAAAGAATACTCCCACAACTGTTTCAGAAGGTGGCAACAAAAATAGGATAATTGTGTTCAAAACAAGAGAGAGTATTTGAAAGGGATTAATATCAGTGTGTCTTTTGCTGTAATCATCTTTTTTCTTTTCTTTTCTTTTCTTTTTTTTTTTTTTTGGTACCAGGGATTGAACTCACAACCTCACACCTGTCAGGTAGGCGGTTAGGTCACTGAGCTATATGCCTGACTGTAATCAATATTTTTTAAATTATGCATTCACTGTATTTTTTGATCATATCTTTCAGTTACCAATGTGTAATTTAACAGAATAATCTGATAGAACAATTCAAAATTTTACTTATATTCTTTTTTAAAGAGAATGAAAAAAATAGAAATAAAAGGAAAACAATTCCAAAACAGGATAACAGGAAAGTAACACTAATTAATACATAAAGTGTTGTTATTTTCATAGTAGTTACTCAAAGTAAGATGCAGGCATGAAATATTGTCCTAAACAATAAGTCTCACTTGTGTAAAAAGCTAAACAATTAAATAAGATCCCAAATGTACAATATATATTGTGAGTTGGCAACAAACTGTTCAAAAGTAAAGACAAACTGGTGCAGGAAAGGAAGTAAGAAAAAAGGAAATATATATGAAATACTTATGATAGTTATACAGGTAGTTTCTCTTAGTTTATTGAAAAGGAAAGTTTGTTTTCTTAGATTAAAATCTTAGCAACGACAAAAAGAGGATTTTTTTCTATCCTCTCAAGATCACAGAAATCACATTAAGTCTTGGAATCCTAGTCTGTTGCTCATTGTTTATGCATAAAGGAAGTGTTAAAAATGTTTTTCCTCTAAACAATAAGCTAGGTTTTCAAACTTCAGTGGAAAAAAAGACATAATATTTAGTTTTGTGAAATAGTTGGACTTTAAATGTCCCTCGATAAATATTAGTTCACATCACAGATGTCCAGCATCCTTGGGGACAGTGATATGATATGAAATCATAACCAGACAGTAAAAAGTTTCATGTGTTATGGGGAGCAGCAAGATAAAGAAAATAGTGATATGATCCAACATAGAATTTGTGTAGGATTTTATAGGAGTAGAAGCGCGCTTTACTTAGTCAGTGCATCCTTATGGTGTATCAGCGTCCATGCATATTGGCCGTGATATTCACATAGATCTTGAATATCTTTTGTAATGGTCTTCAGGCCCTTAACAACTTCTAGTTCTGTGAAGGAAATAACTGTAATGTTTATTTGCTGTGAGAGATAGTACTTATAAATGTTGCTCTAACACTCTGAATTTGCCTAGTCTCACTTCCAGTCAAGTTAGAGTTTACACTGTTCAATGGTCACATAGGTGTTATGGCTTATATCTAGATGTCCCCTTGTCTTAGTTACACCATTTGCATTGCTAATACGAAATACCAGACAACCAAAATTAAAGAGAGAAAGGTTTATTTGGTTTACAAGTTTGTAGAGGTTTCATAGTTCATTGTCAGCTGGCTTCAAGAAGGTTGACCTGTTAAAGGGGCATCACAGAGGATAAACAGTTCATGGCAAGCAGACAGGTGAGAGCATATTAGCCCTTTTTCTAGCCCTTATATTTTATGCAGGCTGCCCTAGTGTAGCACTAACATCCTTAATTCTAGCCAGAATTATGCCAAACCAATCAGTGGGCTGATTTAGTAATCACACACCCTTGATCCCAGCACACACACTCTACATCCAGCCACAAATGAAAAGATCCCGGATGGCTGCATGAGACTTTTAGGGAGACATCTAGATATAAGGCATAACACCCCTGAAACCCTCATATACTAAAAGCTGAGGTTTTCGTGAGAAACTGATTCTTGTCTGTACGCACTGGATCATAGGTGATACTGGATTAAGTTCACTTACCGATTTAGCATAATTTGGGTGTGGATGTTAGACTTAATTGAACAGAGAAGACCTATCCTGGGCATGCAATCAATTGATGTGTAGTTTGCATGGAATAAAAAAGAAAAGAAAAAGCAACACTCACTGCTTTCTGCCTGGTGGTGTGGACTGTCTGCTCTGCCTTGTTCATCTGCCTTGTCACCCTGCCTTGGAGTCAGCCGGCCACAGACTGAAACTTCTACCAATTGTGAATTTAAATAATCTTTTCCTCCTTTATCTTGTGGAGGTCTGGTATTTTGTCTCATATAGAAGAAGAGTAACAATTATACAGTAGACAAATGACTGCGCCACTTCCTCCCACTTCCTGTGGTCCCCTTATTTCAACTGAGACCTCAGTATTTTACTGAATGTAATTACAACTTGGGAAAAGGTTGTCTGATTCATATCAGGTTTGATGTGACTAAGATATAAAATTTCAATCAGTTGTATCATCCAGATTTCAGGTTTTTAAAATGACAGCTGGCCTTCATTGTACTGACTAACACTCTTTTTTAAACAGATAGGCTGAACAATGATCATCTAAAACCAAAAATCGTGATGTGAAATACATAGTCATTAGCCCAAATTTAGTATATATGATAAAATGAAGTAGGAAGAAGATTCCCTTCCCTTCTAATGACAGGATTACTAGGATACATCTTGAATCTTGACTAACACAATGTCAAAGTTTGAGGACTATCATGATTTAGACTTTGGAGATGACATTTATTTTGGAGAACTTTTTTTATGGAAATGTCAATCATACAATACATAATGGTATTTGGTTTAAAAATCATTCCTGACTTATACATAGGAAAAGGCCAGCTATACTGGAGACACTTACTAAAAATAAAGCCATGAATACACTGAAAAAAATATTATATTTTATTAAAAGTTGACATATCAAGAAGAAATTGGAGAATATTGTTTTTCTGAAATGCAAAGTTATATAGAGGTTTGAATGGTAAAATGATGTTATTGAAATTTGCTTTAGATAAATTAACTTATGCAATGAATCATTTTTCTTATATGTATATTTTACTAAATATATGGATGTTTTTCTCTTAAATATAAAAGTGTTTAAATGGAAGAAATATATAAAATTTGGTTTGAATAAATAAGATTTTTGTAAAATTTCCAAATGACAAGGATGGCAGTTGCTAATAAAAATAAAATTCCAGAGAATCAAATACACATACTTCTAGTGTATAATCCTGAGTTTTAACAAATATATATGAATGAATAAGCAATACATTACTCGAAATATGAAACATTTCCCAAGATACATTTGTGTATAGATATAAACACGTATAAATTTTTATAGATCATATAATGGTCATACATTTAAAATTCCATTATTGTATTTTGCTCTTTCATAGAAATACTAATTTTTTTGTCATCTTGAGACAGGGTCTCGCTATGCAGTTCAGGCTGGACTTGACCTCACTTTGTAGCCCAGGCTGGTCTCGAACTTGCAAACTTCCTGGTGCTGGGATTACAGGCCCAGTCACTACTGATTCTTATAGAATGACCTTATATACTGTGATATTGTCACATTCATTCATAAATTGTAGTAGAATTTTTAAAAGTATTTTGTCAATCTTCTACTCTGAATAACTTAAAAAGACAATCATATACAATGTATTAATTGTAACTCTCCTACTAACCTGTTTGGAAATTTTGTTTTATTTTTATTTTTTCTCTTTAAAACATTATATAAAAATAATGCATAGAAGAAATAAGAACAATTTTGTTTTGTTCTTGGAGCAGGTATAATATTTTATTTTGTCTTTTTATTTCCTTGTGTTTGGTCTTGCCGCTCTGGCCTAGAATTCAAGCACAATATTCTTAATTTATTCTTGACCTTAGGAAAAAAGTTTGTAATATCTTGTCATTAAGTGTAATATTTGTTGTGAATTTTTGTAGAGGCCATTTTTTCAAATGAAGATGACTTTTCAATTGCTAGATTATTTAAAGGTTGCTTCAGTTACTTTTCTCTTGTGCTGAGACAAAATACCCAACACTCAAAGTTAGAGGAAGAAAGGTTTATTTAGCTCTCAGTTTGTAAAGGTTTCAGTCCTTAACTTACTGGCTCCAAGGCAAGCTGGCAGATGTCAGAGACACATCAATTTCAGGGGACTGGGGTGGCAGAAGACAGCAAGAAGCAGTAAGAGCAAAAGGGTGAAACAAGACTCTTTCTGTCCCTTTTATTTTATCCAGACTGCTGAGATTAGGTGGTGCCAATCCAATCCGTGGAGCAACCCAGCAAAAACTCAGCTTTAATTCTAGCACCCATAATCCCAGCATTGCACTATCAATCAGTAACAAACTCCAGATATAGCTACCTCCAGAAAAGTGCCTACTTTTCCTACTTCCCAATATCTGTTCTCCAGTTTGTTCCTTATTTAACCTTTGGGTTGCTTACACAATAGGAAAAAATTGTGATTTTTAGTCTGTGTGTCTGATTTATTTCACTTAAAATTATTTTCTAAAAATGCATGCATTTACTAAAAATATTACATGTTTGTCCTTCTTTATGATAAAGGAATAATCCATTGTATATTAAAACCACATTTTATTTATCCATTCATCCTTTGATGGGCATCTGGGGTATTTCCAAGAATTAGCTATTATAAATTGTGCTGCTGGAAACATGAATATCCATATATCACTGTGGCACGATGCTTTTAACTCTTTAGGGTAGATTTGTAAAAGGGTAACAACTAGGTCAAATGAAAGCTTCAGCTTAAGTTTTTTTGTGGAATTTAAATACCAGTTTCCATAGTTGTACCAATTTACACTGTTACCAACAATGAAGAAGGGTTCCTTTCTTGAATTAACTCTTTGGTTCATTGATTTTTTGTATTGTTTTCTTAGTCTCAATTGCATTAATTTACACTCTGGTCTTTATAATTTTTTCCTTCTGTGGGATTTGTGTTGAACTTGTTCTTTTTCTAGAACCTTAAGTTTCATTATTAGATTTTTTTTATTTTAGAGAAGAAAAAGCAGTAAAAAAGACATAAAACAAAGACAAGCAAAAGAGATAAACGAACGACTAGAGTAAATACATAACAGTAACATTGCAGGTTTACAAAATCAGATGATAGAAACTTAACAATGGTTGCAATATTGTGTATCATTATCTTTAAAGTGGTTACTTACATTAACAGATATAGACACGTAAAATTAATCTAATCATATGAGTATTAATTGTTCTTTCTCAATAACGCATAGATTCAACAGTGTGTTCATTTTAGTTATCTTACATATACATATATACAGATTTATATCTTTTCCTCTTCCCTTTTCTCTTTCCGCCTTTTCCCTTCCCAGTTACTTTTGCTCTTTGAGCTGTTTTTTACCGTTACGTAGTATTTATTATAGATTTTGGATCACATATACTTTTCCGTTTCTTACACTAGGGAGACAACACGGTATTTACACATGTGGGTTTGATTTATCTCACTTACGAGTATCGTCTCAAGTCGTGACCATTTACTTACAAAAGTCTCAAAGCAATCTTTCTTAATAGCTGAGTAGTACTCCATTGTATAAAAATACCACATCTTTTTTATCCATTCTTTGATTGATGGGCACTTAGGTTGTTTCCAAGATCTGGCTATTACAAATTGGGTTGCTATAAACATAGGTGCACAGATATCACTGTGGTATGATGTTTTCAATTCTTCTGGGAAAATGCCCAGAAGTGGGATAGCTGGGTTGAATGGGATCTCTAATCCTAGCTTCTTGAGGAATCTCCACACTGACTTCCACAGTGGCTGCACCAGTCTACACTCCC